>BOPP01000103.1:4099980-4149631 GCA_017312745.1 Gryllus bimaculatus
CGAGAGATCACCTGCCGCTGCCCGAGGAAAGAAACGAAATCCCCCCGCGCCGCAACGAACCAATTTGCAAGCGCCCGCTAGAGCAGCGCACAGGGAAATGATGGCCCGCGGGGCGCGTTGGTTTCACTTCCAATCTATGCATAGAATTCGGTAGTACAATCACTTTTCTAAAATAATCGTAGCAAAAAACCGCTAGGAATAGTCCCATTAGAATCCTTATTACCTCTAAATTTCAGGAAACGTAACTAATATCTATTAACTATTTATTTGTATTGTTGAAAAATGCATGGAGTCACTTAACTAAATTCACTGTTGCTGCGTGGTGTATCCATTTCTTCAGCGCATGAATTCTGCCTTAATTATTGTAGTACGGTGATTTCATTTGATCATTGAATTCCATTTACTTTCGGCAAAAAATAAAAACTGCATTCGACGTACATGCAAGAACAATTTGGCGCCGTTGTGCTGAGCTCCAGCTTTGGTAGTTACGTAGCTTTCTGTGCTTACGAAGTACTCGTAAGGCGAGAAAGTAAAAATAGAAACAAAGTGAACCCCAACCTAAAACTGGAGATTTTCTTTTCCGAGTAATAGGAAACTTAGCGTTGGTAAACGAACTAGAGACACATTTGATTGTAATTGTATTGTGAAGAAAATTACGACTCATGGCATTGTTTTACTTTTATCACAACTAGTAAAAGCAGAGCTTAACTAAACATGAGATAAATGGAGCGATATTTTATTTGTAGCATCTTTTCTCACTGAATAAATTGAAGCTCACATATTACTCATCCATAGAGGAAATTCAAGACTGCTACCGTAAATGAATATTTTAAAAAATGGTAAATCGTAAAAACGTATAGTTCTGAAGAATGCAATTTTAGCGCAGCTATACGCCAGAACTATATGTTTCACATAAGAAACCATATACGGAGCGCATGGCACCATGGAAACACGTGTAGGCAATATAGGTACAGGGACGATAATTGGTACCCTATCTAGCTTAATCACTATCCCAAACCTTTCACTCACTTCTAACGATTTTCCCACAAATCCCCAGAGTTTTCCAGATTAATGACATTCCCTGATCTTTCCTGGTTTTCCAGTAAGTGGCCACAGAGTTGAATTCTACGAGAAACATTGAACGATCGTTTTTGAAAGGACGATTTCCATTGTAAAGTCACTGATGCGCCTACTCCCCTAAATGAAGGGATTGAATCTCTTCTTGGAATATAACCTTCGTTTTCCATATTATACGAGAATTATTCATAAGTAATGCACAGTATTTTAAATTTTCGTACACGTTATTTTATTATTTGTTGAGAAAATCTTATTACAATGCTTCAATGTAGTCTCAATTCTTCTCAGTTACCGAGCCGCAAAGTCTGGGAATTCCATGAAATACTCCTTACTTGTGCATGAGAAGAATGGTGCTGGTGAAAGCTGCAGAGAGCTCATCAAGGGACGAGAAACAACATCCTCGCAGACATTTTTATTCAATTTTAGGATTAGGTCAAAGTTTGGTGGACTCACGTCATTATTATGGGTGCAAGTAGTGCAACTTCTCGACCACATTCATGGAGGTTTTCTGTTCCGACTTTGGCCGTGTGTGGGCGAGCGTTGTGGGCGCGTGGAGAATTAGTGACTCAGAGAGGTCGAACAACAGAGGTCGGGTTTTGTGCATTTTCAGAATCTACAGAAACGACTCTTGTTCTGTATAAACGTATATACTATACCGTGTTATTACATTTTTGCGCAAAGTTTTTTACCTAAAATATTTAATTCACTGCAGAGTAATATGAGAGTATTTGATTTTTATTTTAGTGTGCTTCCTACGTTTTGTAAATCAAATATAAGTGCTTTCTGTGCACCAGCATTTTTGCTTCAACAGGTTACTAGTTCTCCATTTCTGTTTACCAAACTCTGTAGCTGACACCGACATATAATCACTGTAGCATATCAAAGGCATACGATGACTATGTAGTTAATAGAGGAATTGCAAGCAAGGTAAAAATTCAACCTTAAAATATTCTGCAGCAAAACATATTCGTGCTACATTACCTGCCCCCGCGATATCAGACGTAAACAGAAAGCCCCTTTTAATTATGATGCTAATTATTCATGCAATGGTCATTTCTGAAATGGATTTAAAGATGTAAGAACAATATGGAAACAGTAAAATGAGCTTTAGGAAAAAACATAAGAACCCCATGGAAAACGTTTCGCTAACTCGCAGAACGAAGCGATAGATGGCGACAGGTCAGCCCTGCGAGGCCGGAGCCCGCCCGCGTCGCTTCGCAACGGAGCGCCGTCTCGCGAGAATGATCGACAGGCCCATTCGTCGCCACGGGCACCTGCGCCGCCTTATGCGCCATCCTGCCCGCCATCCCGTCGCAGCCCGCCACGCCGTCGCCTGCCAAGAATTCTCCGCGGGGGATCACGCCCAGCCCCTCCGGCGCGAGGTCGTGAACTGCGGCGCGACATAAACTTGGCACCGAACCCGCGCCCCCGGGTCGCCTCGCCTCGCCGCACAAGACGTTTCATCGGCTGTCGTTGGCGGCCGCAGCTTCTTTCAGGAAGTTCTTTGGATGCCGAGGCGCGCGGCGCGCCGCGGGCTAGAGAAATACCCTGCGTGACAGAGGCTCCACTGCGCCCCGCCCGACCTCGCTAAAAGACGCGCCACAAAGCGAAAATTCCGACCATTCAACGTATTCAGTGTCTGAGCGCCTGCGAAATACTCAAGAGGCTATTGTTCCTGTACTACTGTAGATTACTGGCTAAGGAGCTGCCGTTTTCACTGCTTTAATTCAACAGAATTGGGATTTTGCGGAATAGGGTCATAACTCAGAATCTATTAGTGCTCACAGTGAGGCGATTGTAAAGTTTGAATAGCACAACTTTATCAGTTACTTTCAGTTTCCTATGATACTTCGCGTGAACCATTTATCTTCTACACCGGGAGAGGTGTATCGCAGCATCAATTGATGTCCCTGCAGTACCTCTCACCAAGAGGTTCTAGTTCCGATGGTGACACTAGCAAGGCAGCATGGTCGAGTTCAGTCGCTGAATGGAGGAGAATTCTGGTGACCGACTTCTCTAATCGGTAGTTTTCTGTGGTTTCTTTGATCAACAGTGCCCTTACAAACGAACCAAGGACCGCGCACCAACTTGCCTTCCTTCCCCATGTTCCATATTCACTCCCTACATACACAAACTTACACTGACGTGCACTACACTGTCACAAATGCCTCGAGACCGATCGGGAGCTTAAGACTTTGTCCCAGTGGCCCGCTGGTGTCTGATACCTGATAAGGGAAAACCACGATAGCCGCAGGTAGTTCGACTCCGGATCCGAAAATTCGGAAGGGAAAGATCTCCGCCGCCTGGAGAAAACATACACCACACTAACGGCAAAATTGACCCTAGCAGACAGTGCACCCGGAATCACCAGTCATTCAACTCCAAGCAACACTTAACAGATTGTGTCAGATTGTTCAGAGAAATGCCTGCAGGGGGAGAGCCAGAAAGTAGATCGCTTTCAGAGCAGTTCACACTAAGCATTTTTTGATCAAAAACAACTCACAAAATTCAAGCCCAAGTGATGTTTAGTACATTTTTTAAATGTACTTCGTAGAATATAGCAAATTATTCATGAAAGTCAATGCACTAAAGAAAAGAAGCCCGAGGGAATTTCAAAAATAGGTATTGTATTTGTGATCTGAGAATAGAATGAGATGAAAAAGGAAAAACACAGCAAACAAATTACAGTAATTCATAATGGAGCCTTAATAAATAACTCTCCAATTAACAATAATATTCAAAATTGGTTGGGTCTTGACAAATTTTAGAACCACAATCGCTTAAGGAACCCTCTAAATAATCACTAACAGTAGCCATTTCGGACTACGATCCAATTTGAAGACCAATATATTTGACCTGTTTTCACATTAAGTTGTCACCCTCCACTCATTTGATCTAATATTTATTCAATTTCTACCAGTTCCCCAAAACCCATTGTTTTCACTAGTTATTACAGCCGAACAGCTGACGCCTAAGTAAAAGATCCCTGCCAACGAATTTTTTTTGGAGCCAAAGAAAGATAATTGGTAATAGTCAAGGATGATAATAAGGTCATTAGCAACTTCCTGCGGCACTGCCAATCTATAATCAAAAATTACTTTCCAACATTAAAAATATCACAAATAAATTTAAATTGAAAGGTTAAATGTAATATGAGATCAATAAATAAAATTATAAACGTTGATAATCACTCGTCTATAAATTTGTACTGTGAATGTCAATAAAAATTGCGAGAACATACAGCACACTAGAATCCGATATTAATACTCAATGCTTTACGTAACAAGTAATACAAAATGAGAAGTTTGAAACCACTGCCTCTTTGCATTAAAATACCTCTGAAATAATAAAAGCATCAAAAAGAGTATTTTCTTCCAAAACCATGTACTGCATACACCTTACTGGGACTTTGCCTACGAAATGTCAAAAGCCAGCATCAACTGTAAGCCAAGTCAAATTCGCATGATGGTGTCCTCAATAACGTCTAATGAGCCAATACTATTGTTTGGCTGAATCACGAACACCTATACTAACAAACGTCTTCCGCTTCGTGTATCCTAATTCAACTGGTGCCTACCTCACCTCCAGAATGTTTCCCTCTCACCCCAGCTCCTTCTTTCATAGGGTAAGACACTAAATGTGACAGACACAATCCCACGGATTTAACGAACTAAAGACAATTCAATCGCTTAAGATTATTTTTAGATGCAAATTAGTACAAGATAATAATTATTTATAATAATAATTATTATAGTTGCCATCAACATTATTTGCTGCATAATGAACATACGGATCTAAATCTCATACAATTGGGGCTTAGGGTGGTTAACAGTGCAAATTTAATATATAACAATCACTAAACAAAGCTGAAAAACAATTTGTAAAAAGCGTCCAACATCATTTACGATCGATATCTTCCATGAAGACGATATCTCGAGTAATAACTGAGACGAAAATATCAGTGGCCTAATCGCCAGTATACAACCAATTTGGAGTACAGTTTGCTCTTAAGTATCCCCCTTTTTGTTGCTTTTTCGCAATTACTTTCCAGGAAATGAAAGTATTGAAATCGTACAATGACAGAAAATATTCAATTCTCAGTGTCCTTAAGAAATCCAGTTAAAAGATAAACTTAAACAATCAAAATGGGCGATTTCCTCACTACAATTCCTACATATATCGACTTTCCTGATTTATCATAAATTTATTTTTCTCTACACTAACTAGCACTCGAATCCATAGAGACATTTGAGCTCATTGTTTTTCCTTTACACTCGCAGAATTTTACTGACATTTTATAAATTTAACCCTTTGAACAAGTTAGTCACTTTCGGTAACACTTCAAAATGTGGTTCTTACTATCCTTGCTCAGTTTCCTATTAAAAAACTGCCATACAAATAATGCACTTCCTAACCTACTACTAATAATGAAGCGTTGGACGGTCGAGATTTGAGAGATAGGGCAGAAGTGCCGTAGCGATCTCGGACCTGAAGACCGCGGGTTCGAGATTCGACCAGGGCATGGGTGTTTTTGTGAATGTGTATATGTGTCGGCCGTACTTACATAGCTCATATCACTATCACATCATCCATACCCATAGGGATAAAAACCGGGATTTTAATAAAATGCTGATCCCCCCCCCCCGCCTGATAAAGCACCTGCTGAAGCGTGATGCACGCGCGGTCCGAGGTTGCCTATTTGCGAAAAATTAATAAATAAATAGTGTTGAAAAAAACATCCACGCAAGATACACACGGTCAAATTTACAATTCATATATATTTCATGATTTTTTTTAATATTCAGAATGTCCCTAATTCATCATTAATTGCTTGTGCCCTGCTTCCATGTCACCTACAGTCATAAACAAAGCTCGAATTCTGATGTCATGTTATCCTTTCATTAGCGCATTTTAGACCTAACCATTTTGTCAATGAATATTTATCATGACATGTGTGATATAAATGTATAGTTATTAAGACACCCTTAGTCATTTTTGGCCATTTTCAATTTTCTTTCTGGACATTTGCATCATTTTGAACCTTTTTACGTATTTGGTTTCCTTTCCGTGATTTCAGTTTGTTACGAAATATTATAATGACGAAATGAAACAAAGTATTTATTACTCACCATTTCATGACCAATTTTCCTACTGCTGAAGACTGTTCTTACATTTCTCAAAATTACACGCATCTTCAATAACTTTAACTTCTCAAAACTGTTGACTAGATGATGGTTAAGGATTTCATTTCCTCCTAAAACAAACATGTTATATGCATAAATATGTTTAGAATTAAAGTTGTACAATTCATTTTTAAAAAAATCGTACTGACACAATTTTTTCCAAACTTTTGAAAGAAAAATGTCATTTCCCCTTTATTTTTAGGTTATTTTCCTCTTACTTTAAGTCATTTTATGGGTAATTTTTAAATAATTTTCGGTCATCAGAATTCCGGCCCTGGTCAATATCCCCAGGCAAAGGCCATTCGATCGACGGTGCCCAAAGCCAGGGCGGCCGCACGCTTTAAACCGCTTCAAGATTCCGCCGCGCGGGCTTTAAAGTCGCCAGGGTCCACCGCGGCCAGGAATGCGGCCGCCTGCCGCCGGTCGCCGCCGTTGATTCCGACGCCGCGCGGTATTTTCAACTTTTCCGCTGACGTCACGTGAGTTGCGACAGTACCCGCGTGGCGCTACAGTTGCTCGTGGCCACACGCGACGTTAGGCGGCTGAATGAGAGAATCGGTTTTAATGCGTTATTCTTAGTATATTTATTCCGCAAACAACCGAATAGAATGTGAGGAAATGACACAAATTGGTTGAAATCGAATGAGAAAAGGAAAATTAGCCTCTTGGAAATAGGAAATAAACATTAGTTGGCTATTCCAGATAGTAGAAATGAAATAACGATGCGCAATGGAGAGTTGAATATGACATTTCATTTACACGAATTGTTTGGTGGTAATTCCCTATGATTCTGTATTATTGGAACCTGAAATTAAATTGCTCTAATATGTAAAATTAGGTAAAGCAAATGACAAGAATAAAGACACTAAGGTACCATTATTGACATAAATTATTATTTGCCCTTTAAAATAGTAGACACGAGTTCTACATTTCCGCTGCAAAAACTCAACTAGATTTTGCCACACTCGTCCTTGTTCGAGATCTTGATTGCTGGGTGAACATCCATTTGCGTTACTCAGATTAGTTTACGAAATTGTTTTGTTAACACTTTCCGAGGCCATGCGAGATATGTAAGCAAACGGGGGATGAGACCGCGACCAGGTACTGAACATTTAGGGAGGAAGGAGGGATGACGAACAGACGTTGCACGTTCTCTTCCGTCATCCGTCTGAAACTCAGGGAAGGAAAGAGAAACTGATTAACCCAGCTGTCTCATGACATTCCCACAGATATGTAAGGCCTCGACCCAGTTTCTTAGTTAGGGCTTCGACCCAGTTCCATATCGCTCACCGCCAGGACACGAAACAAGATCTTCATAGTACTCTTGTACTATGCGATGTTACAAATGCTAACTAGCATCCAAACGTTACCTGACCAGACAATAAAGAAATAATTTAAATGGAGTTCTAATGTCTCATAGATATAGCGTTAATAAAATTACGAATGGTTCAAATTCAGAAACATTACATAAGCCGAGGTTATTCTACAAAATTATCCGATTATCGGAATAATGGACTTCTATAATAGATGATGAGTCTAAATATGCACAGTGTAATCATCCCGTTCGAACTCCTAAAGGGAGGAAGCTTCGGCCTTCTTCAGTGGTCAGCACAGTGGGCGAGCTCCGACCCGACACAAAAACCGGTCCTCGGCGGCCACGGCGCGCCGCGCCGCGAGAGGGTGAGGGGTCGTGGAACAGGAAGGGGAGGGGCGGCCCCTCGCCCATTTTGGCACCCCTTTGTCGGCGCCCGGAGATTTGTATTCCATCTCCACAGCAAGTGCCGTAAAAGGTCGGCCCAAGAGCCCGCTCGCCAACGGACTATTTTCTAATGGAGTGCCGCCATGTCTTTGAATAAAATAAATGAAATGGAAGAAACCTTTTTTCCTCTTAACTGCGTACCGGCATCAGGAAACGTGCGGATTAATGGTAAAATATGTACGGTATGTGTATGCTCTCCAATGGGGCGATCCAATAAAAAACAGCCCTTTATATTCCCCTCGTATAAACAGTAATACTATGAACAGTTCGGATCTATTGTTTCAGTTAATTCAGTTAATCTTCCATGGAAACCAGTTTCTATTCAAACGAACAGCCCATGACCTACATAATACAAGTAGTAGTAAAATAACAATATTAATAATAATTTTAATATTAACAATAATAGCATACTTCCAAAATCGAATTATAATGCAGTGTGCATTATAGTGTGCACAAAATTAGACTCAACATACACGCGGACTTAGGCTCCTGTGGTGTATTGAAATGCGACTTCACTTACAAATATCTTCTTACATGAAGAAAATTATAATGGAGTTGATTAACTACAGCTTTTAAAACCGTAAGTCTTCCTCTTTTCCTTACACGATTCCTTTAGGATCACCTCTTGAGAGTTTAACGACAATACTGCCTCTCATTCTGCTACAGTGAAGTGTTTCAAGATCTTTGCCAAATACCTTTACTTGCTTACGTCGTGGCTCGCTGTTCTATGCGAGATCAGGCAGTTTGCTGAATGTTAACACATGGTAGGAGTCAGATTGTCTTTGCTTTGATCAGAGATCGAAGATACTACACTTATGAATAAACTGTATAAAACAAGAAAATATTTTTTTTGCTCCTTTCAAAATTTTTTATAATATTGACGTAAGCAATAAATTATCACATTAAAATGACCTTCAGCTTGAACAGTTTGTTTTTATCATGATCATATTACTCTAGTACAATATGGGTATAAATTTTGCTTAATGGATAGAATTTTCTCCGTTATTTACGCACATAATTCTGCGCAGGTACATTGCTAATTGTACCATAAATGCTCCTCTCGCCCAAGCACGGTCCAAAATGATCTTTGTGCTCTTCGGGAAGGAATCTATTTCCTGCCGCGGCAACATCGAGGGCGATATTTTGAATAACTATATTTCTCACAGAAGTTTAGAAACTTGCATCTGTGTAGTTACAATTATGTCCAGAGAGAAAAAAACAAACAAGCAGCCATCTCAGCACTAGCTCAAAAGATTCGGGAAATTATTAACTATTCATGCCTTAAGCATTACTGGAAGTAGGGGAAAGTAAAGTCACAATAAATCATGACTACTAAAAGGATAATAAAACAATGGTATCGTATTGCAAGCAACACGTAGCCTACAGTTCCCTCCGGAAGCCCTCAGTTATTTAACGTTTAAGCAAATGCCCACTTCGGTTGCAAATCTGAAACGCAGGGTCAATACGAGGAATTCGTGACTATCGGTCGCCCCTCCTCAGTCACAAGAGCGAGTGAAGTGGGCAGACGCTGGTCGACCGAACGGATTGCGAGATCAGACGCTCGCTGCCCTGTCCTCGGCGCTGGAGCGTTCCGCCCACGCCACACGCGCTCACGCACACGCACACCCGCGCCCGGGGAAGGGGGGGGAGCGCATTTCATTATCGCGCGACCCCGCGCACCGCCGCAGCCGAAGTCAAAGGAACAAACGCCGGCCAGCGAAACAGCTGTTCCCGCCCCGAGACTACCTGCCCGTGTTACAGCGTGCAGCCATAAATTGAAAGAGGAAGAGACGGACCAGAACAAGAGCTGCGGCGGGGCAGTGCGCCCCGGTCGGCGGCGCGGGGGCGCACGGAGCCCCTTTGTCCGCGGCGCGGGGCGGGGGCAAGGAGGCGCAGAGATACCTCTCTGCGTGGCCCAGCCGCCGAAGGACTATTGCGGACCATAACGTATGTATTAGATGTGTAAGCCGTAACAGGAGTGAAACGGGGTTCTGATAATTGTAGGCTATCAAAAATGCGGGGGGCTCGAAAATAATCACAACCATGGCGTCGCGGCGGCGGGCGGGTTGTTGTTGTGGCGGGCGGAGAGGGGGAGGTGGGGGGGGGGCAGTGCCACGAAGGAAACTAAGCGGAGCCTGCTTGTGCGGGCGCAGTTTCTCGTCGAGGAATAATTCTGAGGTACTCATTTAGTCCCCGACGCAGGATATTAAAATTCAACGGTCGAATCGTCTAATCAAACGAACGAGAAGTTCGAATTTCACGATTCTTACCATAATGCCAGCAATTCGGTAGCACTCTAACATTTAATGCTTGAATTTAGGAAATCACTAGATTATTCTTTTTTCGTCACCAATAGTGATTACAGAGAATAAAAATGAGAGGATTAATGATAATTAATATATAAAAATAAAAAATCGATGTTAAATCTATAGATGTTTTGAAAACATTGACTTGGGGCGAAATTAATCTTACTTAGAATATATATTATTAATTTCTAATTTGTGCAGATATTGAAAGAAGATGATGCTGTTTCTGTTCATGAGAGGTGTCTCTATAGATTCCTTGAATAGTCAGGAGCTCGTGAATGATACAAAAACAATGAAAGAAATAGATTCTAATTGGTCTAAAAATTACAAATATTTCTTAGTTTTATTACCTTAATTCTCAATTTGCCCATATCGACCGAATTATACTCAGTACGTTACTGCTTCTCATACTGAAAAGGAGCTCATGGGGTCATTTGATACACAGAAACTCGGAGAAAATACAAAAATAATTACGCATTTTCAATATTGATCGAAATAAGTAAACATTTGATTTATATTTACAGTGTTCGTAACAATTCTCATTTTTGCGTGGTTTTGTTCAGCTGCTGTCGCAGGTCACTAGTGTATTAAAATGAAACATTAAAAGTTTACTCGAGAATTCACAAAAGAAATTTTGTTTGTAATAGTGAGAAGCATTCTTCACAATGTTCCGAAACGAAAAAAATACGTGCTCGTATTGCTATTTCTCCCCTTAGTACGTCACTACGTTTTTAAAACTATTTTCTGAATTTAAATATATAAAAATATATTCAGTAATTAAAGGGTCACCAGATCTACATATAATTTGAACCTCGTGTTTACCTTTAGCATTCCAACACGTGTACGTAACCTCACACTAAGGCCGCCTGACCTACAGTTGTTTAACATTGCGTCTATAATGTAAGGACATACTGATATAAATTAGACGGATAACAGTTCATTGATTGTTAGATGTTTTATTATTTAACATGATCTCTCCAGAAACTGAAGAGACCTAACAAATGATGTCGAAACATTTTTAAAATATACATCATCGTAACTTGACTATAATCGTTTGTTAGTTTATTTATTTATTAATTTGAAAAATATCTTCGCCTAACGCAAAGCCCCTTTCCACCTCACGTGCCACGAAGTTTCCTTCCACTCTCGTCCCACCATCCCCTCCTCCCTCAATCCAGTCACTCACCCCTCCCCCAGCGGCGAAGCGGGGTAAACAGAATCCCCCCCCCCGGCGGGGCGCGTGTGAATGAAAGATAACGTCCAAGAAACAAACAAAACGCCACGCGGCGCGTGCCTATCTTAAAGGCGATCGCTCTCGGCTCGATACAGGCGGCGTGACGACAGCCCGCCAGCTGTGATTCGTCCGATGAACGCCGTGTCGCGGTGAACCTCCAAGGGGGCAGGCAAACTCCACTCGTCGTAAATTAGCTGGATTTTGACAGCTCAGTACACACGTGAATAGCCGTGTAAACAAACTTCATACGTATTATCCCACCGCTGCTCGTGCCGCTTGTACATCGTGAATTAACCTTTCAGTACACATGACTTCAGGACAAACACACCCGTAGCGTGTGACCTGTGTGCCGTGCGGATGAAGTAAAGCAGCCGTGAATAGAATGTACCCTACAGCTGATCTAAAATCTGCCTTCATTATCGCACCGAAACTGCAGATCTAATGTTCGTGAAAGCTAGGATGATGAAAGAGGAAATGTGTACTTTCCGGAAGCATAACGATGTGTCAATATCGACTTGGCAACCTCGAAATGTTGTAAAAGAAATGTCAATGCTAAAAGTAAGTAAATAAACCTTATTCTAATTAATTATACTTTGTAATCGTGAAAGGAAAGGGATGTAAAAAAAAAGAACTCAAGCTTCAATGTAATTATTCATAAAATTGAAAGATACTAAATGGTGTAGTGAACTAAGCAAAATCTTTTCATTTTGAATATAAACCCTTACATATTGAACTATGATTTTTTTTAAATTCAAATTTCGCCACCACCTCACTTAACGACAACTCGCGCAAATGACAATTTCATTCAATAAAGTTGCACTAGTAGTCTTAATTGAAATTATTAGCAAAACGTTATAAATATGGAACATAAAACACGACGTCCCACATCACTAGAAGAAACATGGTTTTAAGGTATAGTCCCAGACTATTCACGAACTATCACATTTTCGAAAGACCTACATGATCATTTCCTGGAAAGGAAGCACACGTTACCTCAGCTCAACGTTGAAACAACTTGAACCAAATTCGGGAAGACCAATGATTTATTTTTTGGTGTATTTTACACAAATAATTTTCTCAAATAACTATAAAACAGTAAATTATGAAAAATATACACGGTCAAATAATATTAAGGCACCTCTAAACGAAGTAAAATGATTGTGTAATAATTTTAAGAAATAAAGTATTACACATTTTGTAATAACATTTGCTAGTTTATTTATATAGATTTCTGGATTGTTTGGCATGACTAATTATAAACGATGCTAAGTCTTGCCCATGTTTTTACTGAGGACCAGAACAATTTCTTTTCTCCCTTAATGAGTCTGCGTATTTATGAATTTACACTTTTTTTTATTTTGCATAATTTAGGTTCTCAAAATTGTAATTTGGCGAATCACAAACAAAAATGTCTAAATTTTCCGTTTCACATTTTTAAATATTTCCAGCTATATTACACACTCTACAGAACTGTCATCTTTTTGATATTGCTTAAATTTTGCATAAAGATTTTGCTTATATTTTACTTAGTTTGCAAAATAATTTATTATTGTACCAATTTTATGAAATGTATTTTTGCAAAACACATTAACCAATTTTTAACTTCTTACAAAAAAGCATATTTTGTCTCTCCCATTTTGGAATTGGTTGTTGAAAATACAAGGAACCTTACGGTAAAACCGCAGTCTCATGCCTGCACTGTGGAAATGTTGCAAAAAGTGCGCCTGAGCTCTGAGTATATTATTTTTAGATACAGGAAGAATCATCGAGGTTGTGTTTCTTGCCCGCTTTATTTGATATATTAGTTGTTACAAACTTCATTTATTAAATATTTCAATAAAGTAATGAAAAAAAGTGTCAATTTATTTACTTTGTAACCTTCCTGTATAAAAGAGCGTATTTTGATATTACATAGCTTTTGCGTATTTTTACAATTGTTTCTACATATTACCGTACATATTTTGTCGTTTATACTACATATTTTTCAGGACTCTACAAATAATAAAGATGACTTCCACACTTTTCACTGCTTTGCAGTTTTGTTTGCTGGCCATAGACGTCAAATTGATTGAACGACTAGTTAATTGAAACACAAATCAGATTTGTAATGAATACCAAACTCATTTCCAAGAATAAAAAAGTCACACACACGCGGTGCCGCTGCAGGGCAGCAGGGTGCCCTAATCGACCGTAGGGCGCCGAAGGGCGGCGGCGGCGGCGGCGGCAGGGCAAAAGGGACACAGGGGAGGGAAGACGGGGGCTGGCAGATATACTACTGCTTATTTTACACCAGTGCTTCCCCCGCCTTTGGAGTTCTGGTTTCTTCTGAGGTGTCCGGCAGCCATAACCACCGGATTCCTGACACGATGACAAAAGACGCTTAAGTGCCACTGATCGACTTTTACAAACTGGAAGTGCTGCGGACACAGACCCGCCAGACAACAAAAGAAGTCGAAACGAGCTAGAGAGTGTGGACTTGACACCATCATCTTCGGTTACAAGAACAGACAATTTGTCTTAGGTTTCAAGACGTTAAACGAAAAACAATTTAAAAAATATTCAAATATACTTGTGTCCTTCGCATGTTTCTGCGAGTTCACACCATCAAATTTCACTCATCTCTGCGCTAGACAGTCGGGTCTCGGCTGAGGCAGTCGTAACGTGCTAGCGATCGAACCTCGTGGTAGCTAATTGAGGACGCGATCAGGGGATAGAAAGGCTATCAAAGAGAGTGAGTAAAGTTAGGATAATTCAACTGTACCTACTTGTTTTACTTGTAAATAAATAACTGTATACACGAAAGCTCGTGTCTGTGTTCACTGTGAGTATCGATGACGTCACACTGATATAGTCTTCACCTACCTCGCCACGCGCATAATGCTTCATCTTTCGCGGGCAAAAGCGGAAACTACATGTCCGTCCTATACTCATCGTATTATTCAGCCCGATGCCAATACTACCTATATACTTTTAATGGGTTGAAAGTTTGCTGTTAGGCTTCATAATTGAGTCAGCAGCAATCAGCTGTTACGACGCTGCCCCCTTCCTTTATTCATCCCGAGTATGTGGAAACGTCAGGCCCGCAGAAGTTTGGTACAGCGTACAGTTAGTGTGACTGATATCACGTGTCTCTCAAAAGTCAAGCCCCAAGACGTTTGTAAAGCGTACACTTAAATGATTTTATGCGTGTTTCACTGCCGGGTATGAGCGCGGGGCCCACCCACTGCCACAGCCACCCGCGACAAGTGCGCAGCGCAGCCTGCGCGAGCGGCCACAGGCGAACTGGGTTTCGCCACTTCTCCTCCGCGGCCGCCGCCGGGCCCCCACCCCCGCTCTCCACGGCCGGGAGCAGCCGGCGCGCGCAACAATAACATCAATTTCCGGGTAATGAAGCCGTATCTTTTTGTGGCGGCGGATCACGCGCGCCGCCACAAAGCGGTCGCCGGGGAGGGGGCGTGGCCGCCGGCCGCCCCCGCGCAGGTAGCCGCGGCCACCCGCCCGCCCCTCGCCTGCTGACAAGCCCCACCCGCTGGCGGCTGGGAAGGCGTTCCCGAGCGAAGGTGCTCTCCCTCCCCCGAGCGGCTGAGTTAGCTCAGAGCTAGCATTACTGGTGTCTCTGCAGCGACTCTCGCCGGAAGGGCCTGGCATCCAAGTCCCGACAGTGGAGGATTTTCGATACTAGCTGTAGATGGCGTGGCAGTTTACAATTGAATGGCGGAAAACTACAACGGCATAAGTGACGATTTATAAATTCTGTGAAACCTATTGATTTAAGTCAATATCTCTCTATATTCGTGGTGCTTTGTCATTAACTAAGGCATTTCAAGTGTTCATTAAAAAAAGACAATATATTACAACTGAAATATAGCTTAAAATAATCTCGTTTTTCTCCAAATTTTTAAAATGTCACTTCCGTTTTTTCCCATTCAATAATAAAAATGTCATCTTACCATTAATCAATCTTACCATTACCATACGTGCGAAGTACTTTTCACGACACATACTCAAAACTCAACAGACATACTAAACACATACTCAACACATGCTAAAAAATTCAAATAACGCGATAACAATGAACAACAAAGTACTTCGAGAAATAAGTTTGGATACAAAACGTTGGCTCTCCTACCGCGCAGAAGCGAAAATGTCATAAAGCAACTCCCTTTGCGCATCATAGAATTCTTCCCATCACAACCTACGAAAATCTGAAAAAAAAATCATAATACAGAATAAATAATTCTAGTGTATATTTAATGACGTGATTGATTTATGCAAAAATTAAAATTGAACTAATTCAAAATGTTTCAAAATAAAAAAATACAAACAAAAAAGTTTTTTTTTCCCGTTCAGTTCCTTTCAAAAATCCCAATTTAATGCACCAAAAGGACTTAATGATACTGACTGATTCCAGCAAGCTTATTTGCATAATATTTCTAATCGAAGGAAAAACCAAAAGAGATATTTCGAAAGATAGTCACTGGCTCTCCTCTTTCAATCTGCATGGCCGAATGCTGACAAGACCCGTTCCGAATAACGCTAGGCTCCTTCCCTCTGGAAGTGGAGAGAAGAAATCATAGCGGGAAAGGCTAGCGGTCATAGAAAGGAAAAGAAAAAAAAACTCCAAGTGAAGTAAGTGAGAAGACGCGAGCGGAAGTGAATATGTTGAGGAGGAAAGATGGGAAGCGCAGGGGGCGGCCTGGCGGATGACGAGATCACAGATGCGGGGCGTGGATGGCAGCGAGGGAACGCGGGCGAACAGTGCCACGTAATATGTGGGCATTCGGGGTCCTCAATACAGATGCCGACGTCCGCTAGCCGAATTGCTTCATTACGCGCCGTGGAGACACGGAAGTTCACCAGTTCGGAACTCCTCGGATACCTAGTCGGGTGACTGAACCCGTTACTAACAGCGCCGAGCCCTATCCCAAAGGGATAAAAAGCATCGAATGACGAGACTTGACAAAATGAAAAAAAAATGTATGGAAAAAAAAAATGTGTGGATGAGAAGCAAACATAACTGAGTTTTGTTCTGACATTCAATGACATTTGGATAACGAAATATTCTTTAATACGACAGCACTTCTTGCACTATACAAAAAAATATAGGCGTCCACACGCGGTATTCCAGCCTTCTCAACCTGAGAAGCGAATTTTCTCTGCGGCACACAGCAGCACATATTGGGACATTGCAAGGAAAACGCTCTCTATATTCTTGCCTCAACGAGAATCGAACCATGGGTCACGTAGTGAAAAGCGAGCACGTTGACTAACAGCTAGCCACGGAGACGCGTAGATAACTTGCGACATTTAAATGAAATATTTAATTCCATTGTTCTAGAGTATGAGGAACAAAGACGGTGATTTCAAATAAAAATGTATTTTTCTATTCAATTCACGACACGTATATAGAAAAACTCTATGCAATTATTTATTATTATTTTTTACCAATATCGTTTTTGCTATTCCGTCCGCAAATGCCCCATTAATATTTACAATCATAAAAACTCAACTAATTTCAAAAGATAATATAGTTATTAACCTTTAATAATTATTATTTTAATTTTTCTAATTATTATTTGATTTGAAAGAGTCTTCCTTATAAGTAAAAAATAATAGAATCTAATGTAGTATAGATTGAAACAGTCTAAATATAGCAAGAGGCAAATTGTTATACACATTTGATCTCGAAGAATACTCTGACAAACATTATTTAAACACTTTTTATTTGATATCACTGCATTTCATCACGATTGTCAAAAATAAAGTGATCAAATATTCAAAATTTCAAATGTCAAAAAGAAAGGGATCGATATAGTTAAAATGACAATAAAAAACCTCGACACCTTTGAAAACTGCCAGGGTTTTAGAAGGTTGTGCCAAGGTTAACCGCATCTGTAAAATCTACAAAAAAATTGTGCAAATGCAAATAAAAGTATATTTTCAATATAATGGTTACTCAAACAGCGGACAGATTTATGGTCATATTTTCACTGATGATGGAATATAATATTCCGAAATGTCGGCAAACTTGATGATTTTTCTTCATTACTAAAACCAACTGCAAGGATTTGCCCTTCAAACCATTAAAATTTATTTAGTTCCGATTAGTCTTCAGAAGAAGAAAAAACGCACACACGTTAAAGACTAGTCCAAGCAACATGAACATTACTAAGGACTCACACGCGCAATTGATTCGATTTACAAACTTATTCATGATTCCAGCGTCCAAACTTGCAAGTATGTTAATAGACAAGGTTCATAAGATTCATAAAGAAGTAAGTTTTAAAAGTTTGCAAGCTAGTAATTTCGTGCACTAGTTCGCAACCCATCTTACATGCGTCCTCGTCCTAGTGCCTTTACAGCGTTGTTTGCCACTGTATTACGGGCTGTTTTCACCCACGCAGCCTACTTTCGTTTCATAACGCAACTCATAGCTCGAAAGATAGAGCACCGTGTTTTTGGAATACCTGCACGTAATGACTCGTACAAAGTGACGAGTTCTCGGGCGCTGTTCATTGTCACGGTTACTCTTCACCGAAACCAGTGGGCAGTGTTGGCCCAACGAGCGCCATTCTTCATGCTTGAAACGTTTCGTGGCTCGGCAGGAAGAGGGACAAGATTGTCCTTCGTCATCGCCGGAGCCGAATGGCGCAGGTACCGTGCTGAGTATTCGTTCGAGCAATCGCCTCTCCGGTCAGTTCGCCCACCAGACTCGCACTCGGGAAAACATTCCCGTCGTCGCATCCACTAGGAAGATAACCAACAGCTGTAAATATAACTTCATGGAAGTCCCCAGTTAGAGACATTTTAACTAAAAGTATCAACTAAATTATGGACATAGAGGGTCCCAATAAATATTCCATTTAATGTCGATTTAACTTCACATCAATAATTTGTGATTTAATTTTAACTAGGACACAACATAAATTTAGATTTAGTAGCGATTTTCAATTACCCTTTTACCAGGAATCAGAAAATCTATATAAAAAGCGATATTGATATAAAATAACTTTTTTATACATTTCATATCTCAATAAAGAGAACTATTCTGCAACTAACATTTAAAAAATATACAAACTACATTGAAATGAACATCATTTCAATTATATACTTAGCAAAAACAATCATCCCAAAGACACATATGTGTAAATAAGCTCATTTTACAAATGATTTCACGTAGCGTTCACCTAGTATTGATAAAATAAACAATCGATAACTACAAATCAGAGCAACCGGACGCTACAATTCTATGCCACGGAGATCTGAATTCCACTGCGGTAGAAAGATATTCTCCGATTGAAATATACTGTTCGTTGACTGCCAAGAGCTGGGAGACCACAATGTAATCCAATCGGGAGCATCGTTACGATTTACATGTTTGGGATAGAAGCTGCCGATTCGATAGCAGTGGGCCGCTCTCCTTCCACCTCGTGACCTTGAAGAGACTCAATTTCAAGCGGTGCACAGTGACAAAAATCCGCGATTCTGCTCTGGAAGCCAGTGCCCACCTGCACAGTGACGCTTCCAGTTGTTGCTCCGGGACGAGGTCGGCTAAGCCGAGGCAAGAGCAGCCAGGAGCCCAGACCACAATAACGCCCCGCGGCCTGGGCCTGCTGCGGTGGGGCCATATCATTCCCATCCCTTCATAAAGCGATCAGCAGCGAGGGCAAAAGGCCTGGAAGGAAATCGCAGCACGCGCCTCCCGTCGACACGCACACGTCAGCTCGCTCGCTCGCACGCACGCACGCACGCAGACACGCACGGAGGCGCGGGAGGGGCCGAGCCGGGCCGCAGTTTAGTAGTATTGGACCGCATCCCACACGTCAGCGGCGAAAGTTAATCAGATCGAAGCCGTATGTTAACCGAACCCATAAAACGGAGAATTAAAATAAATCCGTGAAAATATCAAACTAAAATTTTTACCGTTACGCGGCCCCAAAACCCTGCAAATTAAATATTCACAATGCATTACGTCCGCTTAGAGCCTTACTGATAAAAATCTTAGGAGTGTGTTTTTTGTCACTAGCGTGACAAAAAATTACCTTGGAAACCTCACACAAATGTAGTAGTCGAAAAATATCTGCGAAAATATGAAAACCTTACCCTCTAATTAATGCATGTTCTTCATTGAAAGTTGAGTGCCGACTTATTATTTTAAACCTTCATCCTACCAACCATGACTCACGCATGTCCAGTTTGGAGATGTGGTGCCCCTGGCAATCTCCAAAAATTAAAAGCCATTCAAAATATATTTTTAAGAAGAACTTGAATTGCCCTCTAGTTCATTCCAAACATCCACATTCGCAGAGAATTAAAAGTGCCTTCATAGGGCGACCACATAACACAAATAACTCAAACTTTTTATCAAAGCCTTCCTTCTTCACCATGATCCTTAATCTCCAATCTAGGTCGCAATGCTGCATACACACATATTAAATTCAGATATCCCAAAGACCGATTCAAAGCCCATAATCACCCATAAAAGACAATCGATCCAAAATCTGAAACGGACTTCAACCTCGCTTCATTTACATTTAACCCAATGTTTACGTTCTTCCGAGTGATAAAAATCACTCCTGATTGATGGCCATTCCCCAAAAGCTAAAAACTGTGTACTGGGTAATGAACCCTTTCGAAGGACAAAGCCTCTCAACCGAGATCTGAAAAAAAACGTGCGCAGATGATCTTCTCCCCGATACGTCACAAAGAGTTGTTACGTTTTTTGCCTTATAACTCTTAATTTCAATTAAAAGATCCACGCCACTGCTACGTTCCCAGTGCATCAGTGACCAGCAACGCACATGCCTGATGTAAATGGCAAAATTAAAGTGGCGTAAATTTCACAATTGTTCAATGTGTATAGAAATTGAATGAAAACTAGACAGTCTCGGGTCTTGTGAGAGGTGTCTATGGTTTCGTTTAATATTCAGCAACTCGGGAAAAGGCAAATGCAATGAACGCAATGAAACAGTTTCCATTTAAAAGGAAAATGTGAATATTTAATGGCGTGATAACGATTATTCAGATACTGCGCGTACCTACTGAATTTCCATCCTCTGTACATCACTGCTTACAGCACATTTGAAGTAATGTTTCCACGCGAACGTAGAGAAATAAAATTCAGTCATTGTCTGGAAGAGAGTTCTTGGAGGAGAGTAGTCTTATCGGTAAAGTATGTGGTATCAATGTCGGACAATTCCGGAGGAGAACCGTAAAAAACTGACCATGGAAACCATGCGATTTTCTCTCTACACGCATACATACATGAAGGAGACTTGAACATCCTCGAACCACAGCTGTTTACTTCCAAGACAAAAGCAAACAACAAAATTTGTACCGGTACACTTCAAAATATCATGACCAATTGCTCAAAATAATTATAAACTTAAAAATAACATGTTTCACGCGTACTGATGTAAGGAACTATTTGAAAAATTAATTCATAGGCAAAGTATTCGCCACTACAATTTCTTTCTTTCCGGTCTGAAATCAGAACTCAAGCCATTACACCACAAAAACCGTTAGGCGATACCTCTTCATGCTTTTATTCCAACCAACAATATTTGTACAGAATTCCCTTAATGCGGATGGAAATTATTTGAATTGCTTTCAGGAAAATAAATTCGTACCAATAAAATTATTTAAACATAGTTTGTTGTATTCTGAAGTTATTACAGTACACTGAATATCACTTCATCGTTCTACAATCACTCCTCAGCGAATGTATTAAAATACAGAAGTCTCATAACAAACAATTATTTTGGTAGGAGCATGGTGACGATTTTCGGTGCGGCATATACCGTGCAGAATATGCCGTGACCTCAACCTGCGCTGAGTTGTCGATTTCCGCATTCGAGTTTTCTTGCTCTTATTGCGTGTGCTTCAGTATACATAGTAATATGGATATATAAATGTACCTAAAAACACCATTTTTCACTACTTATGAAATTACCCGGATATGTGGTTGCCCGGATTGAGCCCGGTCTGAATTGGAAAGGGTAATTAGAATCTAGTGCACTATTACTAGTTCACACCGCGAAAATGTGCTTCAACGCTATTTCGACGCGCTCACGCCGTCAGGCCACACAGCGTGGCCACCACAAACACACACACGCCCGCGTCGCGAGCAGAATTATGCGGACGCGCCCCGAGCCATTATACATACGCTCAGGTAAAAACTATCTCATTTGCGAATGGATGAGGTACTAACACCACGAAACACGTGCAGGGGCCTTTCTGGCCGGCGGATCTGAATTGCGAATTGGGCCGAGATTTCTTCATCGCAGCGGCCAGGCCCGCCCTTCGGCCCGGCCCGGCCCACCCGTCTCCCCGCCCCCGGCCCCACCCCAGTCACAGCGGTTCCTGACGCGCAGGAAATGGACGAATTTGTTTCCGTAATACTGCTCTGGGTACAAGTCAGCAAGAGCGAAAGAGGAAGTGCCGCTAAAAATCGGGAACCGCAACTGAAAATAACGAATTCCAAAATATAGAATACGGGTCGTGAAAGTTGATTTTCACCTCTTGCTGTAAATACACTTTCGAGGGGAAATATCGTAATATACGACCGGCCTCTCTTTGCATTCTATTGTGAGACTCTTTACGCACACTGCAATGAGTGATTGCAAAGTCTAGATTACATCTCCCTTTACAATTCATGTCTCAGAAATGAAACCATTTCCTCACTAATGACATGTCAGAAAAATCATATTAATAAACTTTATACCACCATAGATTCAATATCATATCACAAAAATGCAAATATATCGACATACAACAGTATTACAATTGGATGTTCGAAAAAGTACAATTCAGAGGGTTGATATGCACGAATTTCACTAGTGTACTTTGCTTTTGTTTTCAGGGCTGTGTGGACTTCAAAACTGAAGTTACATCCCTTGAAAACATACAAAGACATGAACGAAATGATTCCAAATTTTGTTAGGAGTATGCAAATCGTGAGGTGTTAAAAGCTTTCCGTATGCATAGCATCCAGATATACTGAGGGACAGCAGAAGTGAGGTTTTGTATTTTTACAGCTTTCGCCGCTCGAGAAAGTCCAAACACATTCCGTAGAGCATTTCCAACTGGCGAGAGGATCTTGCAACAAGGGCTGCGCTGTGCAAACGAGCAGTTCCTGGCAAACAAGGCGCGTAAAGAAAATAACACGAGTCCCTGTCGCCAGCTACAACAGAGCGAAATTTCTACTCTTTTTAATACACGGATGCTGTTATTAGTGTCACTCGAAGAAAGACATTCTACCAAGCCGTTTCATTTCTGGTATGAATATCCCAAAACATTCACGAAAATAAGCGGCTTCAAATGTAGAAAATCATGTATTATTCACTAGCCTATATTTAAAATATCTAAAACAGAAAACTTGCGTGATTGTAATGTCAAATACTGATATGGTATAAAAAACACTAATCCAACAACGAATAAATGTGGTGAGTTTTTTTTTTGCCAAAAAAATTGAAAATTTCGTTGTGGGACACAATTAATTATATCTCCGTTTATTGGTTTAAAATACGAGAATCGTCAGTGTTTCGTTTTTATTGTGTAAGTAATACCTCTTCAATTTTATATAAATATGTTAAAATGATGGCCGTTATCATTTGCTCGCTCCCATTGAATCTCGCTGCACCGCTGTATAAAAGACATCTGATCAGAAGCATTCGATAATGTACATGACTATAACGAATAACAACACACATTAATTCTTAGATCAGCATGAAACTGTTACGGCAATTACGTTATATACTTAAATTATCAAATGACCTGTATTCTCGTACCCTTCACTGAAACCATATATAACCAGTCATTATCATGAACAATGAAACAAAAACCTAATTCTACAATTGTTCTATAGATACCCCTAGTGATATCAAATTTCCGATTCCCGTCATTACGTAGTATCACATTCAAGCAAATCACGGAATCCGGTGACAAATTCAACATGCCGTGTCACCAGAGCGACGCAGCGGTGTCCAATGGCAACTTCTCCAAACATTCAATGGGTCAGGTGGGCTCACGGTACTAATTTCCAGAACCTCCTCTATCGGCCGCTGTAGCTTTGGGCATCAAACTGATGCTAGAGGTGGTTCTGTGCATCAACTGATCTCATTGCACGGTCTGTGACCGAGTTCTAGGTTCGAGTCCCGCCAGTGGCAAAATTTTCGACACTAGCGTGTCAGCTAGGTCGCTGCCTGGAGGAGAATTCTACTGGCCAATTGATCTGATTATTAGTTTTTCGTGTTTTTTTTTTCGAACATCAGAAGAATGCCGGAGCAGAACCCTAAAAACGGGGCACGAGTAGCGTGCGATCTTCTCTTTCTCTTCCTTGTCCTATCCTCACCCTTAATACATACTTACCCTAACATGCACTACACTACCACACATGCCGCGAGATCGGTCGGGAGCTTAAGAGATTGCCTCAGCTGAGGCGGTGCCTCGCAGGTGGGAGATACCTTGTTGAGGGAACCGCGCTAGCCGACGGTAGTTCGCCGCCAGATCACGCCATCCAGCTGGAGGAGATCACCGACACCTCATTGAGGGGGAAACATGCACTAAACGTACGATAATGACCACCGTCGTAGACGCGCCCGGAATCAAAGATAACCAACCAACCAACCAACCAGGGCATCAACTCCTGTCACTGAACTGCCTCTGGCTGGATCGTCAAAGAGTTCATATGCCGACGATTGCAGAATTTTCTCGTTCCAATCTAACGTTATACACTTTTGACGGATGTTTATACCTCACTAATTAAGAACTACCACCTTCGGACATGTGTGGACGCCAACTCCATTCGCTTAGTTTACTCAGAAGCTGAATGACCTAAGTCTGGTAACTAGAACCGGTCAGATAGTCGGTTCCGATCGTTCTCGGCAACGCGACCAGCGCACAGAGTCCGCTATGTCCGAGAATTCTATTCACGCACTGCCTTTATCAAGAACGAACTGCCGTCGCCGATAGTGGGGCTGGGGCGGCCCGCGGAATGCATCGTCCGCGTCGCCGGGCGAACAGGCAACGACGGACTATAGGGCAAAGAGCGTTGGGGCGCCTCTCGACACAGGCTTTTGCACTAGCGTTTCAAATAATCAGCCAAAACGCATTAATTATTTCCTTTTCAATGAACGGAGGTAATTGAACGAAGTGTTCAAAGAACCATGCCATGCTTAATAAATGAAAGTTAAAAAAAAAACTTGGCACGTTGTGATCCTCTGCATGGTCGTGCAATACAAGCAGTGCATAAAAAGATGTAATTTTATATTATAATTTTTAAAATGTTTTACTGCCTCGCTTAGTATGTACTTAAGTAGTGAAGAGAAAGTACTGTAATTGTGCAGCACAAAGTTAAGATGCTTTGACAGATAAATTCTTATTGAGGATCTCTGATACGGGAGAATGTATAATTCTTCCTCCTAAGCTAGTATATTACTTCCTCTAATACACCACGTAGTCAGAATCCGCGTTTAAGAGTCCTTGACACCGAACAATTGTTCAAGGTTGAATCTGTCCATGCGTCCGTGGGCAATAGTTAGGACAATTTTCTACAAAAATGACATTCGCGATCGATTTGGCCGAAATGAAGGCTGTAAAAATTTGAAACGGATATGTTTTATGGTATTATAGGGCACATCAAACCTCAACAAATAGATAATTTTATCAAAAACTGTTCTCTATATTTTCGGATTAAAATTTATTCTCGTAAAGAGAGCAAAGTATGTCTAAAATCCGACGTTCCCACTCTCGTTGAACTCTGAACATCCGAAACTTTTTCGGCGTCTTCCTGCAACTACAATATTGAAGATAGAGGATTTTCGTTACAAAGGGGCGACGATTTGCCGATCAATTCGCGCAAGAACCGCTCGTCGCTACCTGGATTCTTTCAACTTCATATTCCACGAGAGCTAGGGTAGGAATTCCAGAAATAAATAACACGTGCACAGATAGTACTTCTCCCCGATGTACGTCCTCAACAGTTTTACACCTTATTGGTATTAAAAAAATTCAGATCAAAGTCACCTAAGGCCAAATTCGATTCAATCATTAGCTTTAAAATAATGTGTTTACGTATGTTATCAATCCAGTTAGTCCTAAATTCTTCCGAAGGCAACTAGAAAAAAGGCATGATAGGGTGCGCAGACCGGACCTGGTCGGTACATGTTTGAACAACCTATGACTCGTGTTAACACCTTCAAGCGTAGAAATGTACAGCTCCAAAATCTACTATTTTTCGTTTCGTTCTATCAGGCCCGAGATGACCACACATTTCACTGGACGAATTCCTGTGATTTTTTTCGTGTTTCCAGGACATCTTTTTATTTCCCTGACAAAATTTGAAGTACGATAACAATTAAATAACATTAAATAAAAGACTTCCAATGTTACCCGCTTAACTCTAAATGTTTCTTCTGAAAATGCTGTAGTGCGAGAAAAACAGGAGGACTGGAATACATAACTCTAGTATTCAGTTCTCTATCCACCGTCTCCTTCATTTCACCGATAGAAACAAAATTCCATATATTGTATTCAAGTACAAATTGTGCGAAAATAATCCTTTTAATAATAATTATGATAATAACGGTAATAATATTAGTGCCTATTAAACAATTTTCTAAAAACTTTCGCAAATATCCCTTATTTTTCATTTACTTTTCCAAACCAAAAATATTCGACACTTTTCTGCTTTGGAGGAAACTACTGTTGATTAAAATGAAGGATAGAAAGGATTGTAATGTCTTTAATTATAAACCAGACGACAGAATGAACATATTAAACCACAACATCGCAATGAAGTGCAGTAAACATTAACACAAAATAAATGTTCCAAAATTTGCGAGAGACTAGAGCCTTCGGCACCCGCAATAAACGTTAGAAGACTCGCAGTCAGTTCAACGAAATTTCCAACGCACAGTAATAAAAAAGAAGTCATTGTCCGATCGCAGGGCGTTCCGCATCGGTTCACTCTCCCGCGGCGGAGTAGATTCGTTCCTGAGGAACGTCAAGGCGAGCCCGTTCTGAAATTGCCGAGTATCTTCAAGTCTTCCGGAAAGGGGCCGCCTCGGATCCAAACCAAGAGCTCCGGGCCGCGCGCGACATGGGGAGGCGGCTGCGTGGCGGCCGCCGGCGCTGTTTGGCTCGGCCCCCCGGTGGCCGCGGCGCCGGCAGGGCGGGGTGGGGGCCGGGGCAGCCGGCCGGCGGGAGGGGGTGCAGGGATGGGCGCTGGGGCCTAATGAGACGGGCGCCAGATGCGCAAAAAAAAAGCCAGAAAAACACGTCGCCTCACCATATTCCCCTCTCTTCTCTCCCCCCCCGTCCTCCAACTCCGCCTCCTCCTCCTCTTCCCTCTCCCCTCCGCCCCCTCCGCCCCGGCCGTGGGCCACGCTTGCTCCTCCGCGCGTGATCGATCTCCGCCGCGGACGAGATTCTAAAATGGCTCAATTCGGAGCGGAGATCTCCGCCAGCGCGTCTGTTGCGGGGCGTCGAGGCGCGCCGGCTTGCACCGCCACTTCGCCCCCTTCCCCCGCTGTGTTTTGTGAGTGTGCGGCCGCGGGCGCCTCGCAGAGGCGAACGCAACAGCTTTGGAGGCGAGGGAAGTCCCTCCACCATTACCTGCGACCGCGCGCGGTAATTCTTCATGTGTTCGTCGGCAGTAGCCACCTTATGGCGGAGTGAGCGGGGCCGAATTGAGTTTTCAAGTGGTTGACGCACAGCGTGGGCCGGGGCGTGAGGTGGCGGCGGCGCGGGTGGCGGGGCGGGTGGGGTGGGGTGGGGCGGCGGAGCTGGCGGCGCGGGGCGGCGGTGGGCGCGGGGCGCGGCTCGGGGGCGGTGCGCCGGGCGCGGCTTAGAATGGAGCGGAGTGGCGTGGCCGGCGCGCCGCCTGGGCGGCGCGAGAAGCAAGCTTGCCACCCCTCCCTCGCCTCCGTCTCTCTCGCGCGCCCGCGCATCGCTCTCGCCGGCCCCCTCCGGCCCTCGCCCTCGCCGCGTCCGAGCGGCGCTGCGCACACCCGAGGCCGGCCGGCCTAGGGAGGGGAGGGAAGGGGGGAGGGCGGCGCGGCGCGGAGCAGGCAACCCTCGGCCGCCGGGGTGGGGCAGTGACAAACAGCCGCCCCTCCGCGCCGCCGCGCCGCGGAGCCGCCGCATGCCCGCCAGTGCCGGAGGCTTCGGGCGCGAACGGGCGAGCCAGCCCGCCGACAGCTGCGCGGGGCCGTGGTCGCTGCGCGTCGAGTGGCGGCGTAGAGTCGCGCGGCTTTGCCACGAGAGAAGAGCCTGTAGGAGGGGGCCCCGGCCCCGGATCTAGTCGTGCGTCGCTGGCAACGAGCGACCCGTGCGGACACACACACATAGCACGCACCGTGGGCCGCGCGCTTGTCGACGCCGACAGACGACGCCGCGGCGCCGGACGCCGCGGGAGATGTCCCCGGCCGCCGTGAAGTACGCGGTCGGCACGCCCGCGAGCGCTCGGCCGGGGCGCCGCGGGGACGCCGCCTGGCCTGCACAGGCCAGCCAGCCCACCCGCCGCGTCGTCGCCCGCGACCAGTGCGCGAGTGCGCTTCCGCGACGGAGCGTGTGAAGAGGCGTTGCTGCGGGCGGCCGTTGCGTCGAGAGCCGTGGCTGAGGACGGCGAGCAGAGCGCGTGACGGATACAGCTCCCGAAAGCCCGTCGCCAAATCACTCTGCTCTCGTCTTTGCGACGGCACTCGCGTCCACACTTGCAGCAACGTCGCTTGTTTGCGAGAACGAACGTCAGTAAAATGAGATCTAAACTGTCAGTAAGCCTCTTATACACGTATGTTTCTATAATAAAATCCTTCGCGGAAAGTGTGTACTAACCTAGTTCGTTCGAATGTTTTTAACCCAGGTAAACAGTGTGTACGGTGCATCATGTTTACATTAGGAATGATAGAATGGTATTAATGATTAAAGGGGGTGTTTTGTAATGGAGTATCATTTCCTGTCATACCCAACGAGTTTGACGTAAGTGGTCGTTCACATATCTGCGCTGAGAAGATAAAATAATAATTGTTTGTACTTCCTGGTAACAACTGGCAATATCTCATAACGTTGAAAGTTACGTGGAAAACGCTTTGTTTACATACATGAAAGGAAATGCTCTTATTAATGATGTATTTGTACGTCGTGCCCAAAACCACGCGTGTGTGAAAGACGTGTTTTCTCTGAACGTACGTTGAAAAGAGCCATGTTCAGAAAAAGTTGAAGTTACGGAGTTGAAGAAAAATAAAAAACTAAAAATAAAAAAGTGAATACAGCTCAGAGCCGATGTGGAATGGATCCCGTGTGTACCAGTGAAGTTAACTGCTCAAAAATATCAAAATAATAACAGCCAACAGTTTAATTAGCTCCAGCAGCTGAAGCTCTGCTACCAAACAGTTGCTTTGCACTCGTTTGACAGCCGTGTGTGTGAAGGTGAGTGTTTGTGTTCCTGCGAGTGTGTCATCGGCGCCCGGTGCCAGTGATTGAAGCCGATTCAAAGTACTGCACCAGAGGTGGAGCGAGGGGATGACGCAGTCCAGTGGAGCAATTTTAGTGGCTCAGGTAGGCTTACCGCTGCTCGCGCTTCCGCCGCCGCGCCGCGCCTCCCCGCCCCGCCCCCGCCGCGGAGGGGAAGGGGGCCCGCTGCTTACTCTTATTCTTATTTTCCTCTCCCGCGCGGCGCGCTCTAATCCGCTTGAGGCTGTAGGCCTTGCACGGCACGTTTCAATAAGCACACCGTCGCGCCCAACTTCTACACGCACGGTTCGATGTTCTTCCCGATATTTTACGCGATTATTCTGCGAGCTTTTTCACGTCGCCGCCGCCACCCGGTTTGTGTCGATCCGCGAAGTGTCTGCGAAGAATACGCCGAGCCGCTCCCGCCCGCGATCGCGCGGCTCAAGGATTTTAATCCGTTTTCCGCGGTGGCGGCGAAGCGAGCGCCCGACGCACTGATACCCGCACGAGCAGCCCCCTCCAACCACCCCCGCCGCCCCGCCGCGGCCCAGACGCGGCCGCCTGCATACCGAGTGGCCGCGCTGTGCGTCTCGGAGGCCGCGGCCGCTGGCGGCTGCTTAATCAAGTGTGATACCTGGATAACAAGAAGCATGAAAACGGAACGGGGGAGGGCTTTAAAAAAGGAAACTTCCTTGCGGCGATATTGAAAAGGTGAACGAGAAACTGGTCGTGCTGAAAAGCGGAGGGTGCGCGCATCTCTCTCGCTTCCCCGTCTTCTCCTTTTCTCTCCTTTTTTTTTATTTTTGTGGCGTACGACAATTTAAATCATGTCAGCCGCCGACTTTCTGCTTGTCTCTTCGTATTCATATTCCGCACGAGTCTATAAGCCCAATAATAGAATTAGAGCATGCTTGTCTGCATCGTGGTCGCCAGGAGCGGGAGGGGGAAGGAGTGACAGAGGAGACGAAAGGCAGACTCCGACGCGGAGAGACAAGGACCGCGCAGTCGCGGAGCTCCAGAAAACAAATTTGATAAAAGAATCACGTCCTGCTACACAATAAATGCAATTTCTCAGTTGCCATTCAAATTTTAATGTTCGTGGCTAGTTCACCTAACTCTCTTCACAAAATCCGTTCTGGCGTGGCGTCTTGTTCCTGACGACACAAAGTTCGTTGAATTCCTTGCTGTAAATGCGAGAAAATTTGTAGGCACATCTACGTCTGTTATAAATTACAGTAGTTATTTTTTATGTGAATCAAAGTAGAATCAATATTGACAAGCGTGAGTCAAGAAGAAAAAAAGATACATCTTGCGGTGGACCATAGGACTTCAGAACTGAACGTATATAGATAAGAGGGAAAGTACGTGCCATTATGATCATTTACTACCCCGAGATATGTTGTATTCGGAAAGTAATCAGGATATATGTACATTAATCCAGTTTTATATGCGGCATTTACATTCCTTTATTACAGCTACGACCGGCGTTTACAAATATTTAATCTTGATTCTACTCAACGTTATTAGTAGTATATTGAACTAATATATAATAATGAAGTTTACTATTAATTCCTAGTTTTCACTAGTTAGTCCGTGAATAGAAGCTAGTCCACAGACTAGGCAATTCATAACATTAACACTGAATCTTCACATTCTAGTATTTTAATGTTTCCAAATTTAATTAATGTTACCAGAAATCAGCATAAATTTTCATTGAATTACTAATGAGATGGTATTGAAAAATGTGATTAAGACTAGTGCTAAGAATATATCAGTTGTTGACATTAGAGAAAACAAATCGATTCAGACAGCCGCGGCTGCACATTTTATGCAAAGCTGCTTGTTATCTCCTGGCGCAGTTACTTCTCATTTATTTACTAGAAAATGTAATGATCCCACATGATATTATCTGTGTATATCATGTAGACAACGAGAACTATAATGAACATCCTATTTTAATTACTTCTACAAGTACGTTTAATTCCCATCCTTCTGAACGACTTTGAAACCAGCGCCTCCACCGAACGGAGTCAGTCGCGAGCGAGAAAGCAGAAAGTGATCGCAGAGTTAGCCGGCGCGTGGCAGTAGTATTTGCTGTGTATTTCCCTTCCTTCAAGTGGGTGCAATTTCGGAAGGAAGAGTTACAAGATGTTTTGCTGAAGTTTGTAAAAGTGGCACTTTGCTCGCAGGCGTGGTCGTTCGGGTCGCGCCAGGCCGTCTTCATTGCCGCCGCAGCACTTTTCTCGTAATGCGCGCTGGCTGAGCAGACGGGTCGCAGCCGCCGCCGCCGCCCGCAGCAGCAGCACTTGGCTGGCTGCACCACGTCCGTTCTCTTACAAACTCACGTTTCCCTTCGAGCCGCCTCACCAAAGAGTTCGTACGTGGCCGCTCGTGCCGGTCTTAATTACTGACTGGCAAGGTATTAATGAGCTTTCGTAGAATGCATTTTCTCTGTGTTTAATGCGATTCAAATCTTCGTAACAATTGTACCGGAGTTGTTTCGATTGTAAAGTCTCTCTACAATACATGAAATAAAAACACAATAAGTTGGAGAAGATTCTTACGTCTACGTTCATTGGTAAATGACATTCTATTTTCCCCAATGCGATGGAAATATGCGTTTGGGAAAATATCATATTTTCCCAAACGCATTTTCAGGAAGTAAGATTCCACACCTCCAACTGCCGTTCTGTGTTCATTGCTCAGAAATTATGGTATAGCGTCTTACTCACCTTTCACGAATTTGCAAACCATTAAGTTATTATGGGTTAAGTATGTTTATTCCAGTTTAACCGACTATCTTAAAATCATATTCCTAAACGTATGGGTAAAAAATGCAGTATTTTACCAAAGGCTATGATTCTCTGCTTGGACTACCATATTGAAACGTAAAGAACTTAAAGAACGTAAAGAACGTAAAGAACACAAAAATTACCGCAGTTGTACCTCCGTGCATATACTCGCTGACGTCGAACCACATTAGCACATCGAACATTAAATTGTCGTGGTTCAGATGCAGCTATGCGACGCGCGCCCATGTAGTTCGCCGGCGTCACTGTTCAAAGCAAACATGCGCAGGAGCGCTCACTTGGGCCGCCTCGAACACGCGACAGCCGAGAGGCCGTTGGAACACAACGACGCGAGGGGTCTCTCATCAAGGGCGCTTCAGGAATGAAACTAACCTTGCAAAATATAAAAGTTTTCCCCTTGCCATCGTGATGTATTGTATTGTTATTTTGTATCACAACATTCACTAGAAATTTAATTTTAAATTAAGTACATCTCCAAAGTAAATCAGCTCAATCGTGAAGATGTGCCATATTTTTACTCTGTACAATAACAGCAGTCTAGTGTGCTTCCCTAAGAAAATGTTCCGTACATTTTTTCACACGAATAAAAAAAATTGTAAAGTCTTCGGAAGTTATTTGAAAACTACAGATTACAAACGAAAATAGTCTTTAAACTATAAAGTAATTTCAATAATCGTATATTAATGACAAATTCCATAAAACAAATGCATTATTCTCATAAACTTGTGTATTGCATTGCGTATAAGTCTCCAGTAAATATGGAAAAACTGTAGAGGCGTCCTCATGCCCCAAGATATAAATAGGACTTTCCATAGTTTGCCTTGATCGTTCGAGCTAATGCAGGGAGTTTTTGCTTTGCTTACGGTAATTGTAGATTTTCCCCCGCACCTCATTGTTGCAGAGTCCTTGATATAGGGTGATTTTTTTTCTCTTACAGTCGAATTACCCTAAATGTGACGCGAGTAAGTAGTGATATTAGGTCTTTCCCGATAAATTACTTAAAGCAAGAAACATTTACGTGATTATAAACCATTGTGGTTTACATAACTCTTGTAATGAAGTGAAATCAGACACACCTCAAGTAGGGATGCGACATCGATGTCGCTGTTTTGAAAACATCGATGTTTTTTTATCAAAAAACCGATGTTTTTGAGCATCGATGATTAGAGCTCGATGTTTTTAAGTTTTCGTTTTTTTTTCTGTAAATGAAACAGTAGAGTAACCACATTTTTTAATAGATAAAGTATCGACACGTTACTGGTGATTCATGAGATCGAACGGAACGGACCTTCATCGAGCATAGCAGAGCATCTCAGGACTGAGCGATGGCCCTGATATTTCCTCCGCCTGTCTTCGTATCACACCAGGCGTCAACGTCTGCGGCGCCATAGGAGTAGGTCCGTAGGCGGCTTTAGGAAGTTCTTCTTCGTGTCGTGTGGTCGTGGAATGGGGTCTTCCCGTACCCTTTTCGGCGAACTGAGGAATCCCCGAACCCCTGAGATGGCCCTCAGCGGTCAGGTTTTCAGACTCGCCAGGCTTTGAAGTTGGTGCGATTTGTGTGCAAACTCTTCATACAAACTGTTAATAAAAATATTGGGGCCTAAATTTTTTTTTAAAGAAACAAGTGGTAATTGCATTTTCGCCGACAAAATCATATAGTAAGACATATTTTATGTATTACTTCTTATAGCAAAAAATGTTTATTACTGTTTTGACATATATCGTAATGAGACATTCAGCATGACCACTAATATCGAATTCGATGTCTTAAAACTAATAAATACTACAAAAATACTACAAAATAATATTAAACCAGATTGCAAAACATCGAAATTTTTAACGAAGTTATTAACATTGATGTTTTAAATTTGAACATCGATATTTTGAAACATCGATGATTTGTTATCAATGTCAGGATTATATTCAGTTTACTTCATATGTTTGAAACAGAAGGATCTGGACTGGATCACCAATGACAACTGCTACACCGCTATTACTCGCGTGTAATTTCACAAAGCAATTACTCCAGTGTAAATATTATCGAATAGCCGTCTATTTTAATTTTAGAAATGCATAACTGAGAAAATGAATACTATATTAATATAATATTCGGTCTACATTATTATAATTTAAGTTTTTAAAATATTGCCGACGTTTTCACGGCACCAAAAGCGCCGGCCTCAATTTGCATCCAGCTTCTTAACTACTGACGCAGCCACGTAACGCATTCCCTTCTCTTCCACGAGTGCTAATTTCTCTTGTTTTCTTCCCACACACGTTCACTCAGGCTAAAAACGGGCAAGAGCAGCAACAACATTCTTGAAATGTAACGCGATGACTCTCGTGTGAGAACCTAGACCTTATACCCCTGCCATTACCATATCAGGTTTATTTTTACACAGAACTGGTACGAAAAGGCGAGTACTTACAGTGCTTGGCGATGCACGAAATCATTCCTAGAACGATTGTATCCGAGTATTAAAAATATTGATTTCTTCCGGGGAGTGTCTTCCTATTTCCAAGAGGTCCATGAATAAAGGTTTTTCGGGGAGGAACATCTCCTGCGTACTGACCGCCCCTCTGCCCGCCCTAGCCAGAATCGATTACTGGGCTCACTTCTCAGACGGCAACGGATTACATCGTTTTATGACGCATTTCTTGGTATTTTGAATGTTATTTCATCTTTGATCCCTGCTAAAATTTTGACGACTCGTGAAAACTAAACTTTACATTATTATATAGGTAACTTTGATAATACGATTTTTGAACTAATTATCTAGCGTTAATAAAAAGACAACTTAGAAAATAATATGATGATCTCATAAGAAGTTCCTCGCTCGAATACCCAGACAATTTTGAGTGATGTTTCGGGATTATGATTTTATTAAATTTGTTACGATCGTAACTGCACATTCTTCCAATGCCGGAGAAGGAATTTAATTTATTATCCACACATTTAGAAAAAGACTAGCGAAAACTACTAATATTATTGTTAGCAATAAGTTGCCCATTTAGCTTAACATTATTAATATTATAGTGTTTTTAATATCTTCCCTCACAATTTCAAAGCTAATTAGCGAATTGCTTTCAGCTTCCGGTAACATACCAATGGTCAGAAATTATTCGTAAATAACCGTGGAGTAATTGTCGGTTAACCTAGACTATTCGTAGCTGGACGAAGCACTGATTGATATCTTGCCAGTCGCTACTCATGCCGGCATCTCCTCTTGCATTCGCAGCGCCGCGATAACAGTGCTCCCGGTTATCTCATGGTCAATCGCCATGCAATTGATTGTTGTTGTTGGTGTTGTTGTTGGAGGTGGTGGGGGTAGTGGCGAAGTGTAGTAGTATATCCAGGAATGTAGCGATGATTCTTTCCCCACGGGGTAACAGGACGGTGCGCCGGCCTACGTGTCGGATTGTGGGGGATTTCCCCAACAGGTATCTCCTCCAGCGCGGCACTACCCCAGCCGAGACTAGCTCTTAAGCTCGAACTGGTCTCCGATCCGTGTTTAATATCGTATGAACGTGTGTACGGAAGGGGAGACGATAGGCCAAGGAGATGGGAAGGTTCGCGCCGGTCCGTGGCCGATTCGTTAGGGTTCTGCTCTACCATTCACCTGGTATCGATTGGCGAAACGCAGGTAAATGACGAAACAGAATGGCAGACAGCTAGAATGTTCTGCAGACAGCGGCTGAATTTGTCTATGTGTAGCAATGTACCTTTTATAATTGGTATATAATGATATCATGTCCCGTAAACAGGAATTCACTTCGGTGCTGTTAGACCCCGTTTCCTAATCGGTCACCCAACCAGGAATCCGCGATGTATCAAATTCGCTTAACCACCTATGAAACTCCCCTCGAGTTCTATCACAGTAAGGCGTTCAAACTCCCATAACCATACGATTACGAAGCAAGTTTTAAGTGTTTGGAATCTCACATGCCCTCTACATGATCGTTATTATAATGGGAGAAAAGCTTACTTGTACGTGTAGGGCATTGAAATCTTCTAATCAACTAAACACCTCGAAAAGACAATAAAAGCAGGGCCCGCCAGTCGACAACAAATCCGTCCCTCAACATCAAAGAGGAGGAAGGTGCGATCCCCCTGCCGGCCCAACAAAAACCGCCACCCGACCGCGGCCATTTCCCATATTTAGCGAGACGGAACGGCCGCCGCCGCCGCGAGAGCTCTTCCAGCCGGATGCCCTGCTCGGCCGCAGCTTTTGTCTCGGAGCGTCCGCCTCCTCAAGCGCGGGGGCGGCGGCGGCGGCGGCGGCGGCGAAGGTCGCGACCTGCGTCGGCGTCACGCGCAACCGCCCACCCCGTAGGCCCTGCAAGACGCGTCAAGTAGATCAGCGCCCTTCGATAACCAGAGCCCGCGCCCTTGCGGCTTGGCGAACGCGCTTTACGAGCGCTGGGCCACGAGACCGCGTTTTATGCACCACTGCAAATATCTCCCCATATTCCGCAGTAAACGTCACTCCGATCGTGCGTTTACATCACGCGTGATTTACTCGGCCGGCGCGGCGTAAATTTTTACGCACCGAGTTGTGAAAGAGCGCGCAACCGGAAATATTCGGGGCGACGTGGCGGGGCGTGGGCGGCCCGGTCACCGCTCTGGCCGGCAAACTTCGCGCGTTTTTTGTTTCTTTTTCGGGAGGTTTGAAGGGTGAAAGGTATGAAGAGTTTTGCAAGTAGCAGAGCCACGCCGAAGTCCTACCGAAATTACGTTGGCAGCGACGACCCAATTTACAACTTGCGATGTGCGCGACGCTAATCGCCAGAGTCAAAGCACTCCGCGACGAAGTTGTTGTCGCAGCGTGTTGGAAGTGTGAAACATGAACAAAAGACAAACTCACAGCCGGGTATAACGGCGTCAGATAACAGCTTGCCTGCACACTTTATTGTAATAAAATTCACTATTTTACACGCGTACCAAAAACAGGGTACTTCCTAACCCGTCAACAAAGCGAAATTTATCCCAGAGCAACATGCCTTACAGGGAACGCTTCAAAGGAAGTGGGGTGTGAAGCGAAAAGAGATAAGGCTGAGTATGTGAAGTTTACAACAAACATGCTGCAACAAGGGAAACAGCCCGTCAGAATTGTACAGCGCATTTGAGAGAGGCAGAAAGCCTTACGTACTTAAGATCCGACTTCAGAGAATACGAGATTCAAACTCGCGCAGAGATGCCTGCAAACAAAAATCTGAGCCAGAGTTGATGCAGCGTACTGCAGTACTTTCTGTGTTATTTAATCTACGCTAAATCCAGTCAACAATCTTAAGTTGATCATGTGTAGAAAAACACAAGAAATATTATTCGAGGAAACTAAAGCCAAGACAACCCTTCTAAAATTAGAGCAACAATTTCCAGTCATTTACGTTTCTTTGCAACACGTTTTTACAGTCGCTGACGAAAGATAAATAAACCTGACATATGGAAATGACGTTTCAGGGCTTAGGGCCGAAAAAGTCCGCGCATCCTGTATGTAAAGTGCGTTTGGTTCGATCGCGGTCGGGTAAGCAGACATCACTCGCAGTAAGATATAGCCGAATAACAATCAAATGTTTGTAACGTTCAGTCTAAATCTAAATCTTTTTTTTGGAGGGGGGGAGGTTCCCTCGGCAGCACAAAACCATAGACCCCTCTCATATGGTTGGAAGCTGCATCGTTTTCTTTCCAATTGTTCGCGCATTCTGGAGAAGCCCTCTCAAGAGCCAAATAGGGCAGAGACCGACGAAGACCGCGACGTATTCAAAACGAATTTCGCGAGCGATTTGCAGTGGCAGGGCATGCGCGGCACGTTTCCCAGCGGGGGGCGCGGGGGTTGGGGGGGGCCGTTCCTGACGAATCAGCAACTTCCCTCTGCTTCCCCGCCCACGGCTTACGAGGCAGGGGCGAACCCTCGGCAATTGAAAAACACCAAAACCCCACGGCAGGCGGCGTCGATAGTGTAGTAGGCGCGTTTACATAAGGTAGGACGCCGTCATCGCCGAAGGCGACGCGCGAGTGGGAGGGGAAGGGGGGGGGGGGGGGGGGAGGGGAGGCCAGGTCGAGCAACGGAATCGGCGGCCGGTAAAATTTTCAGTCGTAAAAAAAAGCTGTTCGGCGAATCGCGGCGGACGGAAGGTTCCCGAGAGGCGCGCGGCGCGTGCCGAAGCGTCCTGGCCGCGCAGGCGGAAGTGGGCCGGGCGGTGGGTCGTTCCCCTGGGCGAGAGCACGACGAGCGGCGGCGCCGGGGCGGGTCGGGTCTCGCGGAGTCGGGCTCGAGGTTCGCGGCCTCGGGACCGCCAAAGGGGCCTTTGGGGGGCGCACCGCGGGGCGTCGAAGCGGACGCCGCGCCCGGCGGCACCGCGACTAGCGCGCTTTCGGCGCCGGTGCACGCCAAGGGCTCGGGGCCCGCGCGCCGCCGGGACTGCCGCCGCTACCCCGGCCCCACGCCGCCCGCGCGCCCTGGTATCAATGCCGCCTAACCCACGGCCGCGCCGTCGTCAGGTGTCGCCCCCGCCTGCCGGCCGTCGGCGGGCCCGGCGCGGTCTGCGCTGCGGCGCGGCGGCTCTGGCGGCAGCGCGGCGGCTCGTGCGCGTCCGCGGCGGCGGTGGCGGCGGAGCGCTAACTGCGGAGGCGGCCGCCAGAGCGCAGCACTGCCCCGGGCCCCGCGCAGCCAGCAGCGGCCGCGCGCTGCCGCGAGACACGGAACTCGAAGGATCTGGGAAGAGCGCTCGCCCCAAGATGCGAATTGATGGGGGGATCGTCCCTACCTTTACTTCCATTTCAACTCTGACAGATCATTAGCTAGACACTGTTATATATTCAAGAGCATTTTTACATTTGGGCACTAAAGCTTCCAATTGGATAGAAACTTCCCAACAAATCTCGAGATACGGTTAATATTATACCCAAAAGATTTCCAAACTCTGAAGCTATATCTTATAAAGATTTCTAAATGAGAGAAACTGCACAAAAATATTATCTTCAGAATTATTAGGATGCATTCAATTTATGTTGCGTAAGTGCACATGATAAACTAGACATTCTTAGTTCGCCCTTCCGGAAGTTTCTGAAGTCCCCTCTGGAATCCACTGCCATTTGACACTCTATCCTAGCCTCATCCTACAACTAGAAGGGAACGACGACACTCAAAATTAAGGTGTTTCTACACTAATGCTAGCTTAAACTCTAATATTAGAGCACTTTATATTCCATAGCAGGAAAAATGTCTGAAATGAAAACAGCAGGCACCATGTTTAACACATACCGTACTTTGTTTCTAATACTGGTACAGAGAGATTATTATAAGGTACCAGGTCATTAGCTAGACACTTATATATTCAAGAGCATTCTTAGGCTTCGATTACTTTACCGCTTGCGTACTGCTCGTAGTAAAACTGCAGGTTATGCCCATGTAATAAATTCGTTAATTCGTTCCTTTTGCCTCACTAAATGCTTTCGTCCCAACTTCTTGAAATTGGTAGCTTTTTGGGCTAAATTCTGTGTACCCGTAAAAACAAAATTACCATTAAAACTAATTATTGAAATAAAACCACTTTAGAGTGCAAATAATATCGCGTTTAGTTTTGTCCGAACGCAAATGTCGCGATGTTCCTTCCGTATCAGGAAGAACGTATTCGTCGACTATATTTTACAAGCATTGGTATCACGAGGGTACCGTAAACGAAGACTGTGTGCTCCTCCATAATTAGACAGGATATCCGGTCTACCAGGATGTTTATTTAGATGTCGTTTATTTGCCAAACCCATAAGTCTACCAGACATAAGATAATTATAACTTCCGATTTCCTTTACATACATAGGCCTGCACAAATCAGTTTGAGACGAACACTTTTCGCATACACGTGCAATGTGCTAATTGCTAAGTTGTTTTCGCATCGTTTTCTGAGCATCTAATGGAATTCTCCTAACGTTTTTAATTACTTCAGGAATTACGAATTTTAGGTTTCCCATCTATATTTCGTGTAACCGTAATGAACATATATGCGTTTTACAAGAACACATCCACTATGATTTTTTCTTACATTTAATCAGTTAGAGTAGTTCAATTTGACTATATCAACAGACGAGAACACATTTAAAAGTGCAAATAGTTTCTGATTCTAACCCTACTCCGCAACAATGACATCACCAAAGTGTTTTCCCCATCACTCTCCTGCCCAAACTGACTTTCTCCACAATGGACATTTATTATCGTGCTCGACACATTTCTGTAATTGCACAAGGGATGTATCGCATTCACCAGATGTCACTATTAACGACATGTTCTCTACGTTGTTATAGAACACGTTAAAGAACATTACATCATGAAAGTCAAAACACATTTATAGCACTGTAAAGTGTTCCTGACGGCATTATAGCATTTTGTATTACTGCCTAATACACGATATTTTATTGAATTTCATTAACATAATATATTACACAAAATACTCTATTTGTGATAATTTGTTTTGTTTCACACAATATCCCTGTAAATATTTAAAGGAAGGTTTCTGCGTTCTTCACATTCTTCACTGGCCACTTCTTTAGCAGCTCCTCGATCCATTGGCGAAATGTGATGACTCACTTTTACTCCGGGGCATTTCAATCGGATTTTCTCACCTTCCCTCTATACCCGCCTCTTTTAGCCGACTCCCTTCTGTAACACCATCGTCACCTCAATTTTCGTTTCAATCTCCAGCGGTAAAATTACCGTAATGTCGCAGACAATCATTTCTCGTTGTCACAATGAGAAAACGACTCAACCAGCAGATAATGCAACCGGAAACCCGATCAGCATGGAGGCATGTCAGAAATGAAGTAGCGTAGTACTAATAGCAGGGGAGTGGGTCTGTTTTCCAGACATACAAAAGCAAACCGCTTGGCTTCCGTTGAAGAACCCGTGAAGAAACGCCTATTCTTACCCCTGGTACCCAGGACAGTGGACAGTGTTCATGGCCGCAAGATGGAAAAGATGGGGAGGGGCCATGGGGTGAGCCGCACGGGATTCACAGTGCACATCCAAGTGCAGCACTGACCAGTCTTTCCACAGCGCTGCATTGGCTCAAGGCGGACGGCAGGGACGGAAGAAATGTGCTTGACCGAAATAGTTTTATTCACAGTTGTAAATAATGTACACTAGTAGCCTCCAGCAACAAAACTTCTCCTGAACAAAATCACGGGAAAGAGTTCTCTTCACAGGGTTCTTAAAAGGGTTCTCGCGCGGCCCAAGAACAAAAATGTCTCTCCTACAAAAGTGATATAAATAAAATATTTTAACAAAAACTGTCTTAACGAATACTGCAACAACATCGTAGATAATATATACAGAACAGATCTTTACCAACCAAGAATACCGAAAAGGCTGCTGGTCCATCATTAACATGAGCAATAGCAAATATTTAATGGCGGGAGAACTCTTCCTTGCGCCTTTGCTGACGCAAGACATCATCTGAGTTGTAGGAAGCGACATATTTCAGTTTGAACATTTTGTCAAAATGCATAGATCGAGCATTAACGCAATATCATGATCAATATCTTGCATTTTTTCGAAGGTCTTTGATTGCTTCTGTATTTTTTACGAGCTCCTGGATACCTAGCGAAACTAAAGTCCTCCCTCATTTCCGGAAGCTGCATATAACTCTTGGCGCATTGGAATTTTTTTTATTAAACGTTTATTTCCAATCTACTCATACATGAGAACAAATAAATTTGTTGACTAGAAAATTAGCATTGACTGGACTCATTAATATGTTTCTCCATTAATACAGTTCATTACACACTTGAAAATCTGCATGACAAATCTAAAGGTTTGAATATTTTTAAACGTCTTATTTCTAAACTGTTACCTACCAAATGTAGCTTAAGACTTGGTATGGCATTCTAATTTTTTAATATATTTACAACTTTTGTTTTTTCTTCGTTAACTGTTGGTATCTTACAATCAGACTGAATTACATCATTTCGAATATTCATGGGGCATTGTCAATGTTGCTTAATACTGTGGACTGAAATCTCTGAAAGACATGGATATGAGGATTTATTACTGGTGCCCCAATTCTGTAGTACTAGAACTTGGTGAAGTAGATATTGAAATCCTTTCTAGTTTATTCGATGACGACGGTTCGTTGGCGGCTCCTTGATTACACTGCACTCGGCGGCGATCCACCCAGCGGTGCTCCGTCGCGAGACGACAGAGCGGCGCCGGCGACTCAGCTCCGCCCCCGCCCACCGCCCCCGCCAAGCACGCGCGCTCCGGGAACGGGAGCGGATTTTCCGAAAAGCGGCTTCGACCGCCCACACGACGTGTGGCCAGGCGCCCCCGCGCCAAAGGTTCTCGGAGTGCACCTGCGGCACGGACCGCTGGCCAGGCCCGCCCCCGCCCCCGCCACGCCCACACGCCACCTCCTCACTTATTCACCGCCGCCAATAAGCGCGGCTGCACGAGACAAACTTTGCTCGCGGGGGCGGGAGAGCACACAGCCGTTCGCACGCGAACTGGCCCGCCCGTCCGCCTAATCATCGTGTTATACAACGTCGTTCACACGACGTGAATTGCCAATATGAATTCATTTTTATAAAAATGCTGGAATAAAATGTATAATCTATTTTCATGATCTCGTACAGTCCATGATTTGTTTTTGTTATGTCACGCCGATCTGCATTTCGAAGTATGTACCATTAACAAAACGGCCACAAAGCACCCTCCATTCTTTTATAAGCTGCACTACTACTTTATATTTTTTCCGAAGACGAAATACTAAACGATAAACAAGAGATATATTAGTATTTCCTCCGTGGCATATAGCAGTGACATCCTCGTTGGTTCGGGATCCTCAGAGCCCGCAGTTATTGGGTCATTGCACACGCTCGCTCTCTTTTCACATCAGTCCCTCCCCTCTTGATTCCCCCGCCGCTACGAGTTCCCTCTATTTATCCTCCCACTATCTCAACGTTTCCAGACTTGTTTCTCTCCCTGTTCCCCTCGACTGCGACAGCCCTTGTTTTCTCATTTTTTTCCGTTGTATGAACTGAACATTTCGATGTTAAGATTATGATTAATCGTCGAAATTCTGCTCAATCCACTTTAATGCGGTACACACGAAAGGGCAATGGATTCAACAAATGAAATAAACGACCCAAAACTACAATTTTAAGTTACTAAGGTTCTTGAATTTATATTAACAGTTATATATCCAAGTCATATTGCCAAGTCATAGTGCCTTGATCAGGGCTACATAATAACTTTTGGAGTTATACATTTCAATGAATAAGCATGAAGAAAGAATAACATAGCTTAATAAAAGGAAATAACATATGAAATATATTTACAACCTTGCCTCAGGTCCAGCGAATCGAGTGAACACCGCTCTTAACCCCATGACGCCTAATCGCAATAAGTGGTCAGCTCCCAATCGTCGAATGACTACGGAAATTAACTCCGAAACTTTTGCTGGTACGATCTATAATTTAATTTAAGTGCTCCAATTTGCTCAGTTGCCTGGCCTGCCACACGTTAATGTCGCCAATATCCAGAATTGATTTCCAATAGATCAATGTATTTTTCATCATTAAATCAGTACAAATGAATTCTTGTCAACAGTAACCAGAATGACTTTAGCCCTCAAATTTAAAGAACAAACTAACAAGAGAATTGTACAGAATGCAATATTTTTCCTAGGGAAATCCTCTCGATCCGTGTATCGCGCCTCCAATCCCCGCACAACTTGGGAGCCCGTTCTTCCTTCCATTCTGCGGCGAAGATGGAGGGGCGGCATGCGCCTGGTTGCCCGGACGTGTTTCGGAGTTGGCGCGGGCAGGGCGCAGGGGCGGGTTAGCCCCCTCTCCTCCCGCCGCCGCCTCATTTCGCCCCCGGCCCCTCGGACGTCGTTATGCACCGGATGAACATTCCCTTCGCTACGAGACCTCACGTCCGCGCCGCCCCCGCGCCGCCGCCCCCGCCCGCACTGCGCCGGCTGGCCGGCAGCGCACGCGCATGCAGACGACCTTTTCGCAATTACGGAAACCCAACGCACGCCCGTATTTTTCTTTTGCTGCGAGAGAAGGGGGCTACAGGTGTTGCGACCAGCCCTGTCGGTGTTTTCTTATAAAAAAGTTTTCATTAATGCTGAATAACAAACTTATTTTGGTTTGACTTATAGTAAACGTTGACTTATAGTAAACTTATAGTAAACATGTTATATACCTAATTGCTTTCGTTTGAAAAAATAAATTAAAAGATATATTTGGTAATATTATCAGTGACTCCTGCACGGGGAGGGAGAATGTAGCCTCTGTGAGCCGCCGCCAACCCACCCCCGGTCTGCCACTGAGGAAACCACACAGTTTTTTCCTTGCTTCGTCAGTTAGTGGTCATAGAATACAGTTAGCGATGATTTTCATTGATTGTATTTATTTTCGTAATACAAAAACAGTAAAACGTGAGTGTAACTATAGGATCAAGTATAATCTGTGCAGGATCAAGGATAATCTGTGCACTTGATCTCCAGAATCTCCTCCCCATCTTTTTACTATGCTTGAGTTGAATGATGATGAATTATAAGAACCAGCAGAAGCCAAGATAGCAACATTAGAAAGAGTGAATTTTTTGCTCTCGAGTAATAGAAAACTTATGTGCATCAGTAAGCGAATTGCTAACGAAATGGAAACCACGTTTACGGCTCTGCTATAACCAGACCTTACGCTCAATGTTGTACAAAATTAGACAGCATATATTACGACGCTTAACAGTTTCAAAGATGTCAAACGGGAATTCAGAATTATTAATAGTCTTCACAGACATTACGATAAACGAATCAAGGAAATGATTTTAAATCATTACCACTTTACCAATGCTTGGAAATCGGCGATGACCTAAGAAGGTAAATCTGCGTGTTTTTTTCGTGCCTTACAAGAAAATACGCTTAGCGAATTAATTATTATTTCCTGGAATTCTTTAGTGTGTTGCGCGTGTACTGACTAATAAAGCGAGGTATTTGTGGAACTTCACAGGCCTAGAAAAATTAACAAAATTGCTCAGAGGTTCCTTTTTCACACATGAACCACATTACCAACACATTATGGAATCCATTCTCATCGAATACGCACAATAATGTAAAAACCAAATTTCCAGTGCAAACAAAACTTGAAAAAGACAAAAAAAATAACTGTACAACTTCTGGTCATGCCATAGGGGTGTAGGCTTACTTTAGATACCCTGAAAATCAAAAACAATGAAAGTATTGATTTTAACTAAAAATGCAGAAATTAGATTGTATTATTCCACTTACTCTCATACTACGGGTACCGACAGAATTCTTCATCGTTGCGTCAATACATGCGACAGAAAGACTCCAAGGAAGAGGCCGCTCGCCATTAAATACGTGCTATTCACTTGTTATTGCGTTATAGAACAACTTTTGTTTGTATTCCAGCTATGTAAACAAGTATTGAGCTGTGTATCTATGAACATGATATTATTTATTACAGTATTAGTAAACTGTTATGGTGAAAATCTTTTATTTTAGGAGACTGCAAATCATATGAGTATTTTATTAGCTTTGCCTGAGTAAGGTACGATTGAGTTTTTCGAAAACCAGTTTATGTGGTTTCGTGCAGCACCATACATGCTGCTGCAAGCGAATCTTTAATTTCCTGAACGCCTAGCTAGAAGCCCACACTTTCTCCTCATTACCAACAAAAAACAACTACCAAATCCTTCCAAGCACTGCGTTCACTACGTATCTTAAAATTCCTCGCTGCTGAGGGACACCCTTGAATACTCCCGAGTGCTGAATGAACGCGGAGACCGTTTCAGAAGGGCTCTAAATAATCCTCTCGAGGCTGGAATTCCGGGAGGGAGGAGGCGGGGGCGGGGGCGGGACCCCTTGGCGACGGACGACGCCCTCGACGCGAGAGGACAGATCGCCGTCTCGACGAGCGAGGGTGGAGATGTGGTGGCGGAGGCGGCAGCTGCCAAACCAGTCGACGCACGCCCACATGGTACACGTAGCGTGTACCTTTTCCACGTGGTTTTTCTTTTGACTATCAACGGAGTATTTGAGTTACCCCAATTCATATTCATCGTTTTTTTATTATTTACTAATACACTGTTATATTCAATATTTTGAATAGTTGATTCTTGTGGGTGATCTGGGCTGTCCGGGTGACGCCGCGTTCACCCAACTACCAGTATCTTTGAGGATAAAACATTTTTTGACATGTAAATTATTACGGCTTGTATTTATATTACCTCGGGTTACATCATCTTGCAATATTCTTGTAATATACGATAATGTAATATATTTTTGCAATGTTTGTATCTTCAGGTCATGTGAAAAGCGGGCTATGATGAAAGTGCTAAAGACTTGTTTTCGTACATTGTTTAAACAAATATCATATTCAAATTAATGTTTAATATGATTAACGAAATCAATATTAAGATAGTTATGGTAAATATATTCACAGTAAATTGATTTTGCGAGTTGCCACTTGTTTTATGTACTTTTCTTATTTGTAATTTCACACTTCTTGAAAAATATTAAAGCTACCCTGACACTAAGAGCTAAACTGTCTCTCTTCAACAATGTTTTCTCGCCAAATAAAAATTAAATGAAAAGTAGCGATGTTCTAATTATATATAATATCTTGTCACAACCATTTCAAAATTTTTCCTGACTTTTAGCGATAATTCTACAAATTCCCAGACTTTACCAGAAGTGAAATTCCCTGATTAGTTCGATTTTCCATGTTGTCCAGAAAGTGACTACTAGTTTTGTTTTCCTCTGGCAACTTCCTTATCCCCATTGATATTGGAAGGATGAAACAAGAAGAAGAAAATTGTTGAAGGGCTGACAAACATGAATGTGTTCATGTCCTGCAGAATTGATTTAACAGGTCTGATTTTTAATAAAATATCAATACTTACACATCCTCCACACGGCATTTTTCACTACTTTCGTCTCGAAGATGTATCAATATTTTATTTCTTGCAATATTTTGATTAATAAGTCTGTGAAATTTTAAGCAGCAGTGCGGTCACGGCGGGCATGGTCCGGGTAAGACGGACGGATTGATTGATTGATTGGTTGGTCGACTGATTGATCTGTTTTCGACCACAACTTGTGGTCATTAGTACCGAACGTGTCGCACGTGTTATAGATGTTCCTCGTCTGCTAGAACGTATGGTCCAGCACCGGAACGGCTGGCGGGGTTCCTCGCTCCGTATATCTCTGATCAGCTGGGCTCCACCGCTGTCGCAAAAAGCTCGAAACTCCCCACATGTGAAGCTATGTTAGTGCATCAATGCGTGTTTGTGTGTAGGGGAGAGGAGGGGACAAAGATGATGAAAAATACGTAACGTGCGATTGTGACGACATTTCACTCGTTTTGTTCCGAAAAATCGCATAAAACAACCGATTAGAGCGGCTAGTCGCTAGAATTCACCTTCAGATTGTGGCTGATTTCAGCCTAGCTGTTTAACTAGTGCCCAAGAATCCGCCACTTCTGGGACTAGACCCTCGGGCCTCCTGACAGAACTGATGTAGTGATAACAGATGTTGCCCGGATATAACACAACCGCTGAGTGGGGGGGATGAAGAAGGAAAAAAGAGGCAGAGCGGGAGCGAAAGGTGATAGCAAGCTGGGAAGGGCAGGGAAGGGGAAGCAGGGCATGTCACAGCCAGGGTGTCAATAAAATTGCTCCAATTTACACTACAAATAAGACACATCCTTTTTCCGCTGAAACATGATTGTGATAAATCAATATCCTGGCAACGCCGAATTAGATAAGCCAAGTCGATCATTAAAATTATTTAATTAAGTATATGGCCACTGCCCTGGCGGTAACACTGCATGAACCAGAAAAAGACCGATGCCGATAAGAGCTTTAGGGAAAATTGTCAAATCCGTTGATTCTGTGAGACACCTTTGCATTGCTTTCAAGCACTGCAGATTTTGACATCGCCCACAAAACATGTTCCTTGTCAAGCCAAAAGGAACATTTCAAACGAGGTGAAACAAATCATTGACAAAGCATAACTATCATTTTCCTGTACATACATCACATGCAGACCAGTTTATTTCCAATTGGCAATATCTTATTTCAGAACGCTATTGAGTTTTAAACTGAAAGTGTGGGCATGCTTCGATGGCCCTACCCGGGGAATAGAACGTACGGGTAATTGCTTTCGCCTGGTCTAGTCTTAAATTTGCAATTTGGGGAACCATCCATTTTGGCGGTCGACGTAATTCAAAACTCCTATTTCCGCAGTACGTCAAAACACATCTTGTATAAAACAGCACGAATACATACATAGTTTTGCCGTTTTGGGCCCTATACTTATAACATCCCAGCAGTGCCCCTCATTTTCTCGTGGAAGAGCGCATCGGGGGGCCAACACCCTACGAGTCCTTCCGTAAACCCGTGTCTCTTTTCGCGGAGCAGGAGGGACGAAAAAGAAGACGCAATTTAAGACGAGGCAAGAGTTGCAGAGCAGCCTGAGAAAATGTACTTCCACATCAGTCGACTACCCAGGAAGGAAATATCCACAGTTAATGCGCTCACGTATTTTGTTTCCCTCCACTCCAAAGAAAGTGCACATGTAAGAGTGAAAATGATCATGCATTCTCCAGCCACAACTAGCGTCTTCGGAAATGATTAAAAACTCACATTCTCTAAACTTAATCATAGAATGTTTTCACCTTCCCGAATTGTTCTTGAATCAGTATGTTATTGCAAATAACGCTTTGAAAATGAGTTATTATATGGCTCAAATATTTTTTCTACAATTATTAATTCGCCACTCCGTCGTTGGTTAATCAATAACAAGTAATTTGAATGCACATATCTTGTTAATATCTCTGAGCTAGTTGTCTTCTCAGATCTAGTAGAAACTTACCAAAAATAACTTCGTACACATAGAATTGTTCTTGTGAAACTTACACCAAATTATGCTTGTAAAACTTAAAATTTGGAATGTAGTATTGGGAAGTTTACATAATTACACTTCATGCTATATTTCATAAAAAAATATATATTTTTAGTTATACATTTATTAAAAATATTTATTGTACTTTGATTTCGAAACTCACTGATGTAAGCATGAACAACATCTCTAAGTTTGAAATTTTTTTGTCATGCGACTCAATAGAATAGAATATATCAATACTTTACATTACAAAAATGCAACAAAAACAAGAATGTTTCACATCTCAAGCAAAACTATGAACAGGAATTGACTAAATCTTTTAAATTTTTCCTCACCAGACTGCGACTGTGTGAATCGATCACCACGCAACCTGTCCCAACGTAGGCACCTTGTGGGCCACTTTTCACGCTTCACGAGATGGGTGCGTCTGGTTTTATCTGCCCCTCCTTGTGCACGGGCATCGAAAGACTACACGAAAACGACGACAGCTACGGGCCGCCTCTCCCGCCGCAACACGAAGACCCGACCGCAATAATGGAACGGTGTGTGCTGCAGACAGATTGGAATATGTCAGTTTACTGACACGCTAGTGACTTCATTACTTCATTCTCAGGCAAATGATTTATCGAGTAAGCCTCATATATCAGGCGCGATTGACGTATAATCACCTACGTTCCTTCATGTGTCAGGCTTGAACTTGCGCCGATAGGAGGCCGCATACTCGCATTAACAGCAGAATGGAGTCGTATTCACGTAGCATTGTTGCTGCGACGCTCCAGACGGGCCCTGCATCACGCTTATTACTCCGTGTAGTATTTATTACACGGCTTTAACACGACAGAGGAGGAAGCGGAGGCCCGGGGCAGAACTAATACTCCGCTACAGCGTCGGAGAACAAAAGC
>BOPP01000103.1:4163945-4213999 GCA_017312745.1 Gryllus bimaculatus
TCGCAACAACAACTCTCTCTTCGCTCTCATCGTTTATCGCCGCTCCAACATAAACGTACCCTAACGCGCGCCGAAGACCGCCCACGGCCTCGCTCATCACGGCACCTCGCGAGGGAGAGCGCTGCCAGCAGGTGGGGGCGTTCAGCGGGGAACGGAAACCCCGGGCCTTCCCAGAACTCTGTAGCGACGGGCTGCAACACAGCATATCGACCCACCGAGGTGCCTAAACGGCTACAGGACGACCACACATGAGAAATCCACTTCAAATTGGAAGTCCTGTCCTTTGACAGACCGAAACTTGCCTTGGCCGTCTAGCGGTGGCCCAGCCTCTGTTTCATGGGATAAAGGGATTCGTGTGGTTTGCACGAATACATCCCTCGAATATACTGGTCGTCGTAACGGTAGGGTGAGCTGTCTCATCGTCCACTGCAATAGATACTGGGATATTTGTACGGAAAGCGCACACTTATTTTTTCTTGACCGAAAATCGAACCAAGGGTTACGCAGTGGAAAGCGAGCACGCTAACAACGAGACACCAAAATGTAATTAGAGGTACCTGGAGGAAACACACCCCGCGAGCCAACGTGCACCCCGCCGCCGGATCTCGAATACCGGGACCAAAATCGGCGCTGCCCTGCACAAAGAAACTTCACTCCACTAACTAAAACCCGGAGACATCCAGCAATCAATGAGGCCTCGCACAATCCTAGCACTGTTTACTTGAAGCACATAATTTTACCGATATCAATGCTTGTCGGATATGTCATTAGTTTCATCAGAAAAAATTCTAGGGGCCGAAAGATCCTTCGATTCATGGTGGACGCCGGGAGAATCCTTTAAACAGGAGTCTTAGGTCGAAGGCGATCGCCTATCAATGAACGGCGCCTAGGAGAATGCGTGCAGCACAGACTACTTGCTACAATCGCAAATCAGTGCAACGCGTGTCATGAATAAAATAAGAGAAAATTCCATTCCGGAAAACAAATGCACTTGGTAATCGCAGATGGTGTGCTTCATATGATAATTGATGCTATGTTTATTACCTATCATGGAGTAAGCATATGTTATAATCTCATAATTTTAATTTATTATTTGCAAAATGTGTACATCGCGTCAATATATATTACCAACTAAGAATCATATATTACGACTTCTCAAATAGCCAATTCTGGTGGTAGAAAAATAGCGAGACAAGCGCCATACTTTACTCGAGTACTTGCGCCTATATTTACTGTTACGCAATAAAACCATTCAAAATCGGTAGAGGAGACAGAATGACCCTCAGAATAGCTCTGAAAAGGATATGACCGTTTATAATCACCAACCATGCTAGAGTTTGAACCCGAGTCTCACATGTTAGTAAACGAAATCTTAACCACTACGCTGTTATGACCTTTGCCACGCTTCTTAGTTTCCGAGTTTTGGTAGCTACTGAATGCATTTACAGTAGACCATGCCATTCTGAAGAGAATGCGAGAATACAGAACCTACACGAAAAACGCGAATGTTTCGTTCGGATTGCGAATGCGAGGTAGCCCCGTGGAGCAGCCCCCACGCCACCAATGAGCCACGGAGAGCGTCGGTCACGGACGCCGCGGAGCACACGTTGCATAGCAATGAGCCCGGCGACCTGTAGCGCAGCGGCAAAAGGATCGAATTCCTACCTCTAGGGGCCGAGTTCGAATCCTAATCACAGGCCGAGTTACTTTAGAGCCACCGTTGCCACCGTCTCCGCAGTGGCTCAGGAAATCCTGTGCTTCTGACGGTGGCGGATTTCCGAAACTACTTACGTTCAATTCCGTCGCGGGCTGGGAGGAATCTAGCGGCGCTGCTTTCCATGGTTCATTCTATCAATAACAGGCGTATGTTCGAGCAGTACGAAAAGCGCTCAATGAACCGCGTTCAGACCTTCCCTTCCTCTTCATTCGCCTCTTATCCCCCAAAACAAACAAACACACACACATACACACACACACACACACACACACACACACACACACACACTACACTTCCACAATGTGGGAAGACCAATTGGGACCTTTAAGATTAGCGCGGCTAGAGCGGTGGTGCTACGGGTGATTTCCCAAGAAAGATATCCCCACAACACCTACGACTGGGGTACCCCGTATCTCACGATCCAGCAGAGTAAACCGTCACTTCATGGGATAAAACATTCATTACACTAACGGGACATGTTACCATAGCAGTTGTCGTAAAGGTATACTCCGAATCTTCAGTCATATTAAATCCTAATCATCCATGATCATATACAGGTGTACAATGTCCACACAAATATTCTTTAAACCGTTCCTGGACTATATATCATTCCACTCAAACTAAACGATTAAACATAATTCCTAAAAAAAATATTTAAAGTTTTTAAAATGTGTATAAGGAAAACATCAACCAAAAATAGAAGTGAGGTATCATTGTTAATTCTATTAGCCGCATACATATGAACTGTTGGTTTTTCTCAAATTGTTCCATCTTCACGTAAATATGATAAAAGCGCACACTAGTTGAATGACATGCGTTACGCTTCATGAGACATCACTAACACAGTTTGATTTATTTTTAAATTTAAATGGGTTTTCATCTAGAAAGGCCAAACTTAATCCTTAAGGCCTTTCTCAATCCATGATCTTTTTAAATTGACATACTATCAGAACTAATGAATCGATTTTGCATCATTTCCATTTAGCACTTACGAGGACTGTAATCTGGCTGATGAAAAGATCTGTTATACTTTTAAATACATCAAATAGTAGATTGGTAAATTTAAGAGTATTCTTATAAACTTTGTTGTATCTGCCGATTTATAAAGTGTTTTGAATACAAAAGTACTTCCTATTATTTCTCGTACTTTTTTACTTTCTCACCTGACGAATTCTTAAGAAGAGTAAGTTACGTAATCGTGCGCCACAAAATAATTATTGCCGGGTTCTCGTAACGAAATGAAGTGAATAATTCCCGTTGCTAAATTTAGAAAAAAAATATTTTATGGTCTACGCAGAATCTATATCTTGTTGGTTCTTGATGAACAAAAATCTTCTCACGACAAGACGCACGTCTGCCTGTCTGTTCGTCCGTGTGTGGTCAACGCTAGGGCGTAAACCGTTCAATTGATTTTCTTCAAAATTGATATTCCGTAATTCGTGTGAACGCTCTCGAGGCCTCGGGAGTTTTTTAACGAAGATTTTGATTGATGAAGTTTTTTTTTACGCGATTCGGGCATTCATATTTTAATACCTTGATCAATGCGGTGCTTCTGTGTCGTAGTGGTAGGAATGTCTGCACGAAAACTGACAACGTGAATGAGGGAGTTCTTGAGTTCGAGTGTCGGAGAGGAAAAAAATTAGAGGCTTCATAACACCTATTCTGGTGAATGTAGTAGTATACGTACAATGTTGCGTACGTATAATGTTGTGAATACGTAAAATATTTAGAAACAACATGAGAAAGTACGTGCTTAGGCAGCACCACTAGTTTTATTTGGTCTCCTGCCCGGCCCGAAGAGGGCCAGATGTGGAAGGCGTGCTGTTTGGGCCCCATCGTTTGTCCTGCGAACCCAGGGTGGCTCGCATGGCCAAATGCAAGTGAGCGGTTCTTCCCCCAGCCATCCTCGTGGGGCGGCGGGCGAGGCGCCCTCCGACCCCACCCTCAGGGTCGCGATGAGCTGCCGCAGCGGGCGCGCGCCAAACGATATTTCGAGGGTCGTTGCGCTCCAAAGGACGGAGTGGCGTCCGCGGGGAATCGAACCGGGCAGGGGTTAGGGGTCGCGGAAATCCACTAAGAGCGCCGCCGGCCGTCGTCGGCGACAGCCACCAGGGCGAAGGAGGCGCGAGATGAGGCACGTCCTTTCGGTCGCCGCGCCACATCCGCCCCGACCCGCCCCCCGCCGCCGCCACCACCGCGGCCGTGCTGCCGGTCGCAGTCAAAACGCCGCTGCTGCAGGGCCCTCTGCGCTTCCCCCCCCACACCGCGCCGCCACGTTAGGCTGCCGACCGCCCTCCCCGTCTCAGCGGTCGTGGTGAACGCCGGGAACTAAGGGAAGACTTGTACAAGTACCGAAATATCTTTTTTAGTTACTTGTTGAAGGTCGCAATAATAACAAATGCAAACTTGATGAAGAAAGCTCACGAAACATCAAGAGTAATGCAAATAAACGCACAAAAATGGAAATTGATAGGACATACTTTAAGGAAACACCGAAATTCAATTGAGACAAAAGTACTATTTTAGAACCCACAAGGGGGTAGAAGACAAGGTTGGAAGAGGAGAACGTGGACAAAGGATAGATCCGGGAGATCGGTATAAAGTGCAAACAAATCATTCCTAAGAGGAGAAAACCGGATAAGATGGACATTCTTTGCCGAGACCCTACGCTCTGAAAGTAACAAAGGAGAAGAACAAGAAGAATTAAAGGTCGCATTACATTTGGATTTATTTAGAGCTGCACTTGAAGTAAATCAGCTGTTGACGGTTTCACCCAATCGAGAACTTTAACGTCACCGTAGTGACGTGAAGAACTTCTAGATAGGGGAACGTTAGGGGTATCATTATACTAAGTGAAGTAATATGGTGATGATCGCATTTGTGTTTCAATTCCTGATTTTCTGAAAATTGTAAAAATTGAAAATTTCACATAGTCTTCCTCCACCTACAATATTGAAAATAGAGTGGTTTTCCCCTTAGTAAAATTGTTGTTTAAAGACATCTTGAAATACAGTTAGGTAAACTTTTTGTAAAATATTGTTATTTTGCGTGGAAGTAATTGTTACATTTGACATAGAACGTTCGTAAGGTATGAATGTAAAAGAAAACAAAATTTCTCTGAAAGATGTTTCATAAACTAAATAGTGAATGGAATGCCCCCTCTGGCATAGCTCTCTGCTACGTGACTCGCGGTCGGCGGCTTCTCACAATAGTCGTGCATTTTTCGGTGCGGAGAAGGCTTGTGTGTCCACAGTTGAATCATCCGAAACGCGGATTTCCTTTCAAAATGAAAGGAAGTGAAAGACAAAGTGAAGGTCTCGTTCTCAAATAATGGTTTCGACATTCACCAGGAAGGAGTTTGAAACTACGATGTTGACCAAACACGACTCGTCCGACCAAGAGTCTTAGAAGAATGTGAACGGAATTTTCCGAGAAAGGTACCCGTGAGTGGTTCTGTAGTATCGGAAACTGAATTAATGAGAAAACATTTAGGCATATGGTGTTCACCTGAAATGTTGCAAACTAAAGATCCTAACCGTCATTTCCAAGAATTTTATTGTAAGCTAGGATCTGAACAATATCCAATTTCAAATGCTTATTATTAGTCTGACGCAACTTAGATATCCAGTAGGAGAGAGTGGGACATTTTTCGGTTAATGCGTTTTAGTTACTATTAAACCGTCTGATTGTGCAAATATATATCAGTAAATTAAACAGTGACTATAAAATGTACAAAATACACTGATAATTTGTTTTTGGCAGTATAGTACAAGTGAACTACTGCAACTTACTGCAGTCGGGGGCAGCTGCATTCACTGACACATTTATTTTAGGACCGTTCTTATGAGGTGCGATGGTTCTTTGTTCATAATCGATGGGAAGATATATCGATCGAAAATTCAAGTGGGAATACATTCCACTCCGGAGAAAATCTTACCGTGAGTGAGAAATGAATCGACCACACGATCAGCTTGTTCACGTAATGTAGTTTTGTTCGGAAATCACACAAAAACAATTATAAAAATAAAAAGATAAAATCTAACACCACACATTTGTAGAGCCCCAAAGATCTGAACAACACACACCCAATGACTCGACATTGTGCTAGAGCATTTCTCACATAGTAAGTCATGCCGTTCGTAACTATTTTAAAAACTTAAATAAATCGTCCTGTTTCAGTCGCAATATAGTCCTTTAAAGCAGCGATGATAATAATAATAATAATAATAATAATAATAATAATAAATATTTATTGAGTAACATATAGAATTACAATCGTGTATGACGAGTCAAATAGTGATCGGTAACAATTCTTACTCTCCCAATGAGAAAGTGGGTCGTCGGGTCAAGCGGGCCGGGGGCCTCTGAATTAGGGCGCGTTCCGTGCCCAGCTTGCGCGCTCGGGCATTCTTCTCCGTGTCGGTGCCCCCTGCCGCTCGTCCGAAGCCCTGACAGGACTCCCCCGCGCCGCCCGCCTAATCCCTTCGCCTTTCACGGCGTCGACACCTCGTCTCCTCCCCTCCCCCACCCCCTCGGATGCAAGGTGCCTGCCCCGGAGAGCACCGACCGCCACACACACACGAGGTCTGGTCATTGTTCCCCGAAAAGCAGGGAGTGTCTGTGCATCGGCACGAGGTTTTCTTGGAAACGATGGAAGCGACACCTCATTTGATGACATCGACAGCACAAGACTTGGCTTTTTCGGCGATGAGCTTTTTGAAGTTCCAGTAAACGAGGGATACTTCAAAAAATATCTCGTTTTTTGGACGATCTGAATTATGTAGAACCGAAATGCTTAGCAAATTTTCCTGTCTCTAAACCGAAATTGGTGTATTCTCACGACAAACGCAAAAGTCTAATGAAATTTATTTTTAAAAAATGTAAGCCATATCTTGCAAAATAAATTCGTAGAGGATCTAGTGAGAATGGGATTCAGTTCTACAAACATTTCACCGGTCGTAGATCGTTCATTATTGAATTTTTTTTCCTTCTTAAACACGACTCCAGACTTTTTAGGGCAATCATGACGATTCGGGAATCCTGAGATCGCAAAGGAAATAGTACCGTGGCGATCTTGAACCGAGTGATCGTGTGCTCGGACATGGATGTGTTTGTCCTTTCAGCCATCGCCAACACCATATCAATCACAGTGAAATCTCTTATTCTTTTTCGTGGAATTAAAAAGAGGAGAAAATAATGCTATTACTTACAACTAATACTTTCTCAATGAAGAAATTCAATCCTACATAGACTTAGAGACTGCACAAAAATTATCCGTATTATTACCACAATGTTTGGGTCACAATACATGTTTAGACGACTGACTACCTCACAGACGAATTATTTAACTTCAGCCACAGAAGGCTCTAAACAAAGTGAACCGAGGTATTTTCTTGTTATGTGGGTGTTTTGCAAAAACAGGCGAGTGCTACCAATAAACATAAACAGAAACAATAAATTTGTCTAGGATGCACTTACCGTTTTTACTTCGGAATTACACTCAAAGAACATTAATTGTACCACCAAACGATAAAACTTGAAATAAAAACACGAATTATTTGAAATATATTTCATTTGCCTCATTTATTGACTGACAGGAAAACGTATTCTATAAACTACGTGACTAGTTAAGATGTTCATGCAATTAGGTTTAAACAATTTCTATATTTGGCTGAAGTTTCGATTGGCCACGCTGATCATAGAACAGGCGGCTGACAACAAGATGTCTATTTTGGCTGCTATTATTACTAGAAAGTAAACTCAATTTAAAAAGAAAATTATCGTTCAATAGATATAACGGGAGTCCTCGAAAGGCTCTTAGAGCTCCTTTAAGCTTTTGGGTCAGGCTAAAGAATATTTTGAAACTCGGCAACATCGACAGAGCTGCCGAGAATGGTAATACGACCTGGAAGTGCTGTATCCGTGGATTACAGACGGCGACAATCGTGGCTGACATTTTGTCACTGTGGTCTGGGTCCCTTTCTCGCACTATCACTCGAATTTCTTTGAAGGGCCCTCGGTAGTTATGTCAATAGCCGTCTGCCTTTGTCACCGCGCGCCCAAATTCCCTGAGCGGTCTGAAAGCAGCCCCGACGACCCCCATGACCGATCTGCTCGCACATGGACAGCGGCAACGCATGCTAGGGCCCATGTCGGGATGGGGGAGGGCGGTGCCTGGTGGAACAGAACGAACGGCCAAGCTTGGCGGGAGGGGGGGGGGTGAAGCGGAGGAAGTGCACGGTTGTACGAAAGGCCAGCACTGTGGTCAAAACCAATTCCCATTCAGGTAAAAAGGCCCACAGTTCATACAAACATATCTCAAGTTGTCTGGGTATCTGATGGCGAACCTGAGGCTTTAACAAAAACAATAGAAGACTTGACGTCATGAAAGTTTCCTTATCTAAATGTCTTATTCTCTTTAATGTATCATTTCAGAAAGTTGAAAATAATGTCTATAAATATCAATTACCAATATAATTAAAATATATAATGTATATGATAAAATACTATTCATACTTTCTGGAATAGCTACTATTTAAATGATGAAATCAGGTAATTACAAAACGTTTTCAAACAAACGCGTACCACTCTTTTTCTTTTATTTGCCTGATGCCGAGAGCACAAAAACGGCTGCTACGACAGTCAAAGCGTATGATCTATAGTATAAATAACATTAAAAAATCTAATCATTAGGGCTCGGATAGATATGCATCAAAAATGAAAAATATGTATCTAATTATCAGATTTAAAGCAGGTAAATAAGCATGAACGACACAGAAACTGTGTGCTCTACAAAACCTCATAAAAATAAATAAATTATCAACATTTGTTCTTTTTACCATTGTTTTTTTACTGAAGATATGAGTTACAAACTGTCTAGGGGAAAAATGCGAATTATGACACGACTCACCTGATTGGACCTGTTGCTGACGGTCACTTAATTTTTTTCAAATACAGTGTTTAACAGTCATACTTTTTTGTAATTTGAAAACTAAAAAGATTATATTTTGCTTCTCAAAGTTATTATGCTACTTATTATGATTAATATCATAATTATTAACGTTATTACTAATAAAAAGTTGTAACTATATGAATAAAGCAAATAATTATTGCATTTTTAGACATGTTCCTGTGAAAATAGCAAAATAGTATAATTCTCACGATAATCGTTCAATCTTATGCAATTATAACGACCCCCCAAATACGTAAAAACATGCACCAAACAAATTGTAAATCTTACCGAAAAACTATTGTTTGTTGAACATACAATATGCTTATATTTATATGTAGTAGAAATAAGTTATTACATAACTATCATAGCCCTCACTATCATGGCAAACTGAGCACTGGAAAAATGTATTAACACTTTCAAGAGACCTAAATAATCGGTATACGCAAATATTAGAATCTTATTTTAAACAATGTTCATATTGCTGTTCTTTGCCACAAACCCAAATTTTGTTTATGTTAGGGTGAAATCAGCACTAAGCGAGTATATACTAACATGTTTATGTAGTTACAAATACCTAAAAACATCCTTTTTTGTTCATTTTTCGGCCACGTCTGAGGCATTCTGTACCACAGTGCACAACGGGCAGGCGAGGAGTTGAGAGCGGAGGCGACGAGGTTGAGTGGCAGCCGAAGAAACGCCGGGGCTCTGGAACGCGGCCCATTCACGGGCGACAAAGCACGGCCCTCCCCCGGGCTTATTGGACACACTTCCCGCTATTATTAGGGCTACTCGGCGCGGCGCGGCGCGGGGCGGCAGGGACAGCCGGACGAAGGCGCCGACGGCAGGCGGCCGCCCGCCGGCAACCCTTCCCGCACACCCCCTGAGATAACCGAGAGATGGCGTTGCCAGTGCCTATGCAACGACTCTTGGCTGTGCATTCCTTCGTGATCCATGACCAATACTCTCCCCTTACACACTTGTACTTAAATGCTCGAAACCACAAACACCGCGAGAGCCGAGTCGGGAGAAGGCCGGATGCACTACATTTTGTGCCCCCTTCCTGTGTAAAAAATAGCTCCACCACTGGGCCTCGACTAACTTTTGCCACGAGGCCCCCATCCTAGTGAATTTGAGCATGGAACATTTGCAGGTTTGCTTAAACAATTTACACATTCAGTTGCAAACAACGAAAAAAAGTGTAGTTCATATTAGCCCATATTGAACAATCAAAGATTTAAAAAAAATACTTTGGTATTTTAAATACAATTTTTGAAGTAAAAGAGACAGTTTGAGTAAGAAATATTTTACAGACACAACAATAAGTTATGCATATTTTTCACTCATGAATGAAAGCCCTAATGCAACTGCGTTTTCCTCGTAGGTTAAACCGGTCCTGGGAGACATGTTCCCTGTCGGACAACATGATTTTAATTTTCATTTTGAGTTGACAATGAGACCTAAAATTCGGATCGAATTTTGAGAAAAAGTTTTGCTTTAATATAGTTTGCACAAACGTTAAGCAGAACTTATGTAATACTCCTTTTCTCAAAACTATACAAGACATTTTATAAAGATCTGATTTTTTAGACCAGATTTCATTTAAGACCAAATTTCGCAGAAAACGGAACAAGCGCCACATTTTAAACTGTTTCTCGATAGGTCTGGACAGGAAATTTAAAGAATAAATTTTGAGCGTGTTTGGAGAACAAAATTGTTTAAAAATGCATATACTTGACGCATAAGTCCTCGAAAACTACTCAGATTTACTGCAAATTGTACACAACCTTGTTTATGATCAGTCTTTAAAAACCAATTTCATGAATGAAAAAAATTGAGATTTTTACTCTTGTGTTTGTAAAAAGACAAACAATTTGCGTGATGTTAGCACTTTTTGAGTTTGATCATTTACAAGATTTCAGCTCATGAATGGTCCGGTCGTTCTTTGCTTTTACCACATAAATAATATTTATAAAATACTTCTGAAATATCTGAGAGAAGTAGCCAGCGCGATGGCACCGCCTGGAACGAAGCGGAGGGGTCGAGAGGGAGAGGAAACGGGCGAGGGAGGGGGATGGGACATGTGCTCGCGACGGGCCGCGACGGAACACGTGGCGTGTCGCACTCGAGCCCCCTGCCCGCGTGGGCCCGACGGCTCCGGAAGCGTCGCCTTAAGCGAACGGACGAGCCCCGCCCCCCGCCCACCGCCCCTTCACCAACCTGGCACATGATCCCGTCACACTTCCGCTTCGTCACAAACGAACGCCGACGTCGTGAAATATGAAAGGCAAATACGAGATACGAGCAGCGGTCCCCGCAAACAAGCGGCGTTGTCCCAGGCGGGGGCGGCGGGCGGGACACACGCTCAGCGAGCCTGAGCGGGCGAGGCGGGGCTGGGCGGGGAAGGGTCCTCGTCCACACGTCCGTCAACAACGAAAGGACTTCGGCATCGGCACAATGGCGCAGCGCATCCCTACACTCACCTCCGGCCTTTCGATTAGCGTAACAAGACATCCTCACATGATGCCGCCACCTGGCGCAAATCAAATAACATTTGAGTAATTTAAGCAGAGTGATTTTCTTTATTCATTCACACGCGATCACTGGGGAAATTATCACAATAATGTGAACCGCATCTATAAATCACTAAAAGAGGGCAAATGGTGAATAAAGTCATCTCGCCTAACCCTTGCTAAACCTGAACGAGAAACGTTCTTAATAAAACAATAAAATATTACATTACCATGAGAATTCAAGTTGTCATTGTCCCAGCGTTGCTGCCACTGTTCGAAAATTTCTCGAGATCCGTACATATAACTAACACAAAGCTCTATGGTTGAACTAAATTTTAGAAAGGACGGTTATCGACGTTTGCGAGTAAGAGAGTGTCAAAGCAATGGTGTTTCATATCAGTCCCCAGAGGGAGGGATCTCACAAAGCGAGGAGTTTAAGAAAGAAAATTGGTTGAGATCTTGCAAATAAAAAGAGATGACAACACCCCGACGAAACAATACTACAAGACTTTTTAAACGCGAGTCAAATCTGATCAGATCAACGTTCTTTAAAAACTCAAGTGTGGATTGTTGAGAAAGTTGTATCTTGGAATTAGAAGTAATTATGTGCATGGAATACATTTCAGAGACTTTCCGGTTTTCCAAACAGTGCCGCCGGTTGCACCGTCCCACGGAGGGAAATCCGCCCCTACCCGGGGAGTGCGCCCCGAGGTCTGACAGTTCCCGGCGGGATCAGCCTCAGCTGTCGACGGGGCGGCGATGCGTACGGGCCGCAAGAGGCCGCGCCCCGCACTCCCCCAATCCCAACCCCCTTTCCCCTTTCCCTTCCAAACACGCAGATACTCAGCGCGGATGCAAACAATGGCATAATCTAGGGAATTAATTCTCTAATATTTGTCGCCTGGTACAGAAAATGTTGACGTCTTATCGGTGGAAAATTATGGAGTGCTCTGTGAAAATCCGTACGAATTGTGTAAATGATGCTAAACTAGAGTGTGTGCGTAAACTACATTGTGGAATACAAAACTCAATTATCATATTAAATTGTCAATAGAATAGTAGAACTGCATATACTTCGTTAACTTCAAGCAACCAGCGTTTGCTTTACACTGGCCCCTTCCTCCGGCTTAAACAACAGCATATAGAAGCGAAGCAAGGTTTCAAGCAAACATTTTCTATCCATGCAAGTCATGAACTCACCCTGCTCAAAGCGACGTTGGCTAAATCAACATCTAGTAATCAGGATTTCCAAAACTTGTTTAAATGATTCTATGAAAATGTAAGTTCATAGAGAAAATATAATTCGCAAGTTAGTGCAAAAGAAGGAATTGTTTTAATATTTGTGAGTCGAGTATTTCTCACTATCGAAAAAATCTTTAAAAAATATAGCTTGATTGATTAATTCATTAGTTAGTGATTCCAGGCTCATCAACTGCGATAGATGATTAACTCCAAAAATTTTGTTCGTAAATTTATCGCACGAGGTAACGATGATTATCCCCATTGGATGATTACAACCACCGCTAGCAAGGTTTCCTCAAACAGGTATCTCCCTCCAGCGGGATTTCCAAGGCCCGAACACGTTTAATTATTAGTCTAATTAGTGTAATGCATGCAAGTGTGAGTACAAGAAAAGCGTTTAAAAAGACCAAAAAAAGAAGGAAAAATCGCGCGTTACTCGTGGTCGGTTTGTTAGGGAACTGTTCCGTCATTCGCCTGGTATAGTTTGAAAAAAAAACACAAAACTACTGATCAGAACAGCCGGTCGCTAAAATGCTCGTCCACACAGCGACTCAACCCGACCTAGCTATCTAGCAAATGTCGAAAGTACTGTCATCGTCGGAGCTAGAACTCGAGGTCCTCTCGGTCAGAGCCATTTGCTGTCAGTCCGATATAGTTCAACGACTGAAGTACTTTTTAAATCAAAATACAGCCCCGCCTGACCGTGCTAGTCGCCTGTTCATGCACTCCCCAACAATTACCCTTTATCGAAAACCCGTGCACCGTCTAGTGAAAGCATTTATCAATTGGCCGCATTTTGTGAACGTTTCCCCTCCGTCAGAGCTATAAAACGTCAAAGAGCCTCCTTTTTGATACGCAATCTACGATTCCCCGCTAAACATTCATCAGAGTCATTTGGCGCAGTATCTCGCACAAACAAGCGATAAACGCTGTGATGCAGCACACTGGCGCCCGGATCCCACGTGTGGTGCCCGAGCCCGCCAGCGGTCGCCCACACGGTCTACCAAAACAGAGGCGCACATACGCTCGCGACATGTGAAAGGGAGAAATTGGAGTTTCAATAAAACTTATTAAATACAGAAACGGACTACGTATCATGAGCAATCATCTATAAATTATGCCAAACCATACAAAAGGGCCCTATGAAGAAGAATTATCGCCTTCGTGACGCCATCGCTATATTGGGGGTGTCAAAAGACAGACCCCAACCACGTTCTTCTTCCCATTATGTTAGTTTCGGTCAAGAAGTTAAGTTTCATTTTTAACGAATTTTATTAGAGGTGCCTTTAATTAGAAGTGCCGTTTAGCCATCTGTCTGGAATTGATCAGCGTTAGCCACGGAAACTACCTCTCAAAGCAACAGCTCTCATCATTTACTTTCCAGGTTGGCACAACCGCCGATCCAGCAGTTGCCGGCGTTCAGAAAATCCGTAATCTGCACTCACAATCTTCCTGTCTTTGACTTTAGACAAGGCGGCAGATTGTCTCGGGGTGCTTCCGTTTCACATATCATTCATTCTGTGCTGCGATCAGTTGACTTGGAAACGAAACTTCCTAAGGTACGACTCACATACTTGCCTGCTATCCACGTTCCAAGGGCCCAAGTTCACGTGGGAAGGGGCCCTAAAAAGGCCCGGGCGACACAATCAGCGGACCGGACGTCTGGCCTGGAATTTATGAGAAACGCACTTGATGTGGTAAGAGGAACTTCAGCCAGCCGCCTCCACTCTCGAGCGAGCCAAGCGGAGCAGGCCGCCCCTCAGCCACCGCTGGGAAGGTCGCCCTCACTTTAGGCCCCTCTCTCCACGAAGGCTGAGGGTCGCCGCAGCGGCCCCCGCACGCAGCACCCGGCATCGCCCGCCTTCACCCCTTCCGCGGTCGGGCCCGGGCCCGCGCCCGGAAGATCAGTGACACCGCCGAGTGGGCCGTGAGAAGGCCCAGCGCCGCGACCTTCCCCGAAACGCCGCCCGCCGCCGCCTTCTGCCACTTATCGGGAAGCAGCCGCGCCGCCACCACTCCCTCCGCCTGATAAGGTGCTGCAGCTGCGCCCCTCCCCACCCGCTGCCCCGAAACGCCTAGTCTCTAGCGCCACTCACGGCTGATTTGGATTTCGCTTCTTTTAATTTTATTTTGTTTTTAACTCGTTGCTACATTGACGCAATGTGTCTCCAAGCCCTTTGGGGGCGTTGAGCGCTTTGTGCTTTGGGAGTAATCCTCCGTTAACATTACGTCATATCCGTCACGTTCCGCACGTCTCGCAGTCACTTGCCAAGAGGACCGCCAGGTAACGCGCCTCCTACCATGCGCTGTAGAGCCACAACCCGGAATTGAGAGGGAATTAGGTAAGGGTTGGACGAGGCCTCATAAAGCAGCCAAACTCTTTTGTAAGAACACATTTCACATGAGATTGTCCGGTAGTCCACCGGAATCGAATCTGGGCCACCTTGGTGAAACGCGAAACGCTCTGAACCAATAGATGACAATTTTTTCCTCAAATAACTACTAAAAGCTGTATATGACCTACTGTGGCGAAGTATTGTGCAATTCTGATGTTCAAGACGATTCTCTATTCTTCTCAATAGAAAACAAGCAACTGATCTACACGTATCATTAGAAAACTTCACTCTTAAAATTAGTATTGATTCAACTTCTGCTAATTCATGAAGGTGGTTAATTTCAATGTATTTGTAATATTAGTGTAGTAAATAAATATTTTCAATGACAATTGACGCAAGCACCTAGAATAAAAATTTCTATTAAAATGTAGATCATTACGTGTTTGCAAAGGTTACAAAGAGTTACTATCTAGTAAGTGTAAATAAGCAATTAAGGCCTTAGGGATAAAAATATACAATTGCGTTAGATATAATTTCTGGTAATACTTTCTACACCCATATTAAGTTGAAAATTTAATACAATCTCCTTAAATGTTTGAATGAACAATGATTTATTACAACTACAATTTGTTTGTACGTTTTTTGTTTAAACGCGAATTCCCAGTAAAAGGTTGGCATATTTTAATGTGTGGTTAAATATTGACAGCTTATCACTGATAATTGCAGCTTAATTTTGACGTGTATTCCCTGTCTGCAGCCACATTTTACTTGATAATGTCCCGTAACTTCGAATTATTCAGCTGCCTCGTCACACGATTTCTGTGAAACTTTTTGAAGCCACGTTGCGGATAGAGAGTAAATGTTTGTGGGTTTCCATTGGAAGCTTGAAAAATAATATTAATGAAGAAATTTTGAAAGCAAATGAACAATATTTGAAATTTCACATACTTTTCGTAATAACTAGTAATCATTTTAACAAAAACTGCTCATTAGGTAACATTCATATAAGAAAAAATCCTTTCTTTCATTTGGCTTACATTTCAAAAGATACATTATTAGTCTTTCTCCATCTAGTGGAACTGTCCTGTATCGAAAGAAGTGCTGGATTCCTGATGGTGTCTTTGTAATGATTTGATATGTACGTTTTCAAAGGGCTATGGCCTCTACAGGAATCCCGTAAGTGATACGGTTCTCCCATCCACGAAGCTACTAATATTCAAGCTGCTAGAAGTTGGGAGTGTTAAATTGTTCTATTTACTAGTATGTTTTTAAAATGGCAAGAGGAACAATGCACGAGTCAGTTATTTGGGAAAAGTAATGAATTCCTAATTTCCTGCCGGTGACATGCAGTTTGATGACAATTGTTCACCCAGCAACGTAGGCATTTCTTAATAAATGCTTCGATAATCTTGATTGTAGGTGTGTGGTTGTTGTTTTCAAGTAGCCCAACATATTATTCATAAAATCATGAAGAGAAAAACCTTGCGCGATTGCTCTTCGTAGTGTCGAAGTAGTTGTGCATGCAGATTACTATAGTATATCATCAATTTACATCCTGATTTGTGTAAATACTAAGTGGTTGATTCGGCTCGAAGCTGATTCTCGATATATCGCTGGCTGCGCGAATTTAAAATTCCTGTGAGTGGCGTAATGAAAAATGTGTTTGCAGATCGGAATGGTTCTGGAATAATGAGGACTTCACATCGCATTCTGCAACTAGGTCCTATTCACGATCAATTAATCACAATCTATCGGTGGAAAAACAGGAAGCGAGGTGGACAGATGTGAATGCCATTGCTATTCCAGAAATGAATCGCAAATCGTAGTATCAGTTCACTCGAGTATCAATGACTTCCCTCGCGGTTGGCGATCGTACCGAATTTATGGTAGTTAGTAAATACGTCAACGAATATCCATTAACAACACTAAACGCACCAGCAGTAATTTCATTTCTCATTATTGAAACGATTAGAATGAACTGCGTGTACGTATGGAGAATGTCAAATTAACAGAATTACGGTTGATCTTTCGCTCTTCACTGACAATGATCAATGTTTTATGTTGGAATTAAGACCTCCAACAAGGGTCGGCAATCCGCAGCCCGCGATCTCATCTCATGCAGTTCGAAAGTCCTTGACAGTTTTCATTACGAAACTGAACAAAACTAGCTCTTTTTGTTCTTGAATCTACGTTTACAAACTCACGTTTGAGAAAACCAGTTCGCTACCCAATCTCGTGGTGTTGTCTCCGGCGAATGGCAAGTCGGCCTGGCGTCCGTGCCGATGATAGCCGCGAGGCGGCTGGCGGTTAGTGGAGGAACGGCGCTGCTGGACGATTCACATGCCTTGCAACGTCGTTCAATGCCCTTACCTTTCAGTACGGTAATACTAGTTTTACGAAACTAATCTGAAACTGTTTATAAAAAACAAGTCATAAAACAAGTGTGTTGTAGAAGGTCAAAATGTTTGTGATCCGCCCTCTCCGATTTTATTTCAATTTCATTGTAGATTGTTTATTTATTGTTTATTTAAATTTCATTTCGTGCATTAGTTCGCGATGTATTTATTTACAGTGTCCCACTTGCGAACTAGAAAGCGATGTTTATCCACGAGCAAAAATATTGAATCTCAACGGTTTCTATTTGACGAAGAAAAAGCACCTGCTCATTGTTCTCAAGCACCGAAATAAAAGAAAAGGGAGAGGGGAGGGGGGAGGGGGACGAGAAATCATTTATAGGATAGACGAAAAGCCGCTGTTCTCACTGGGCGGAGGTCGTCTCGCTCTTCCATCAACGGATACCTCTCTCAACCGACCACCGCTAAGTTGAAAAATAGTCTGTCTTTGGCCACCGCGAAAAGTAGTGGGTTCAGCGGCTGAGCTGTGAGAAGGACTATCGTCGGAAGTTTCATTGTACAAAGGCAAGTACCAAGAAAATACATGAGCAACAGAAAGGAAGGGCGTAGTGAATTCTTCACATTTAGTTTCATTGTTGAGACAACACTGCAAGAAGAATTTAGTATACTACATGTCACTATTTTGTCGTGAAGTAAATCTTACGAAAAACTGGCGCAGACACGACTTATTACAAGTATTTATGTCAAAGAATGAAGCTACTACTGACTTTTATGTTCTGAGATAAGCTGTCAGTCTGAACCAGGCCTGGCCTACACGCAGGCCACATGCGGACCGCCCATTAAAATTGGGTGGTGTGATTTTATATTACAAATATTGGATCTTTTTATTCCTGCAGTATGTATACAAAACATTAATGAAATGAAAATGTATATGCGCTTCCGATACAAGTTGCATAAAACAAGGAAAATTATTTCCCAACGTATTCTGTTCAGCCAGTTAACTAAATTCAGACCCAACATCTCGACTAGACAGGTTCATAGGCAAAGAAGGCACAAGTACGACACTGTTGTCCTTAATATTCCAAGAAATTGGGTATGTCACAGTGACAAAGATTTCTTCAATAACGTATTACAGTTTACGATTAAAACAAGCGACCATCATTGTGTTTGCACAGTGCATGCACTGGAATTGAGGGAACGCCCCTACCGCGATCGAAGTAATTAACCCAGAATTAGACATAGCTCTTGTTGGGCCTTTAGATTCATAAAATAATATATGTAACCGATTCGTTAGGGTTATTATTATTAAAATAATATGCACTTTATTTTGGACACGCAATATAAGCTCGCATTGAATAAAAAATATCACACAAGATGTTACGAGCCATTAGAAATTGTGCATCAAATTTTGTTCAATATCGTTTGATAAAATAACGTACAACACTATAAGGCAAAATTGTTATCTATGTAAAGAATCTCATACCAACCATTACCAAAATAACATTTCTTGCATATATGCCAAGAAAGTGTGGGGTTCCTCCCTAAAGTAACGAAGAGGCATACTTCATATTCAGTTTTTCTTTCCTCATAGTGATTTTGAACGTATCCCGTTCACACAAACCGTGTGTGGACGGTTGTTGGTGATTACTGTTAGTGCTGAAAATATTTCGTAAAATGTAATGGCCTGGTTTTGCCATAAACCGAAGATAGATTTGGTGGTCAGGAGAGTGCGGAGTTGTTGATAGTGCCAGCTAATGAATATAGGCAGGATTGCGATTGCCATCCAGTCAGAAAGTATGTTCCATTAGTATGATCATTAAAATACATACTTCAAAATATTTAAGTGTTTTGTGCGTCATTACTAAGTTTGCCTTGGTTCTGAATAAATATTAATGATACTTGTGCAAATTGCTGATCATTCTGTATATTTTTACTCGAGATCGTGTATCGCAAAACAGTGGTTTTACATTCCTACATTAATGATTTCATTTTGAACCGTGCTTTCCTACATGCATGGTTCATTGGAGCTAATATTACTTTCCTGTATTTGAATTACACATGTTAAATGATATAATGACGACCGTTTCGGATATTACATAGTGAAGATTCATCTTGAAAATCTGACGATCAAGTGCCTTCAACTCGAACAAGTCATAGAGGAGCTCTCTCTCCCATACGAGTTCGAAACGTTGTGCCAAAAAGATAGAACTTTAATTTTCAAGAAGGTGGATTTTAAGGGATTCTGGGAAATGTGCTTATTGGTTAATTTATATATTCTGGCGTGTGATTTTCAATTAAACATGCAATATTTCCTGAACCAGCTTTACCAACTGTCGTAAGGACAGAGTTGCAAGGGTTGCTAGAGGAAATATTGCTCGTTAAGTTTAAAGTCCCATGTCAGAAAATATAATTTGTTACTGAAAACTATAACATTCTAACCAAATAACAAAAACTGCATTCACTGCATTCCTCATTTTATTATCTACGAGTATGAAAAATACACGGTTCCATTAAAAAATATAAGATTTACGCCATATTAAAGAGATAGAGATATATAAGAGGCATATAAAAGAGATACGGCATATTAAATGCCACACGACTTCGCAATGAGAAGCCGAAACCATTTCGATATCGTGAACTGTTTGGAAGTTATGGGGGAGGACCAGTTGGTGGAACTTCCTGTATGTGCGCATTTTCGATCTTTTTTCCTCCACTGATGCATATGTATGCTATTGATTTAGTGCATGATCCCGCGCTGACGAGTGTTTGTGTGTTGCAGGCCGCCGCCACGGAGGACGCGGGCGGCGCGGACGCGGGCGGGGGCGGCGGCGCGGGCGGGGCGGAGGGCGGGCGGCGGCGAGCCGGGCGGTGGAGCCGGCGCCCGACCTGAGGCGCGCTGTGGGACATGGACGGCGCCGACTACGAGTGCGACTGCCGGGCCGCCGCCCGAGTTCCGGCTCCCGCCGCCGCGCGCCACCCTTCTTGCAGGAGAGCGACTGCCTCCGGAGGGCCCGCTGCTCGACCTCGGACCTGCGACGCTGTGCCTGTGAAGTACCTAGAACCTCTTGCCACCCTTTGCTCAATGAGGTATCTCAATGAAGTAAAACTTGCTCATGAGGAATCTCAAAGGAGGCAGTATTTTCTTTCGGTTTAGGCAAGATTCCGCATTAAACAGAGCAACACTGGTACAACTATTGATTTGGCAGGACCGCGATATATGTTTATATTATGATTTCCGCCTTGTATACTTCGTTACATGAGGCACAAGTTTTACTGGAAAAGCAAGAAAATTTAACATTTGTAGGTTAGATAGTACAGAAAATATATATTAAATTAAAAAAAAAGGATTATTATTCACGTTTCTAGTTATTTTCCCTGGCTTTGTCTGAAAAGTAATTCGAATATAAGTTGCATTTAATTTCATTCAATAGTGTGGAGAAATTGTTCGGGGCAAACCTGTGCACATGGAAGGCTTTGCAGTGCCGCAATTTCGGCTCAGCCCCCGAATTGACGTACGAGACCGCCGCGCAACGCAGATACGTTTGGCCGAACCAATGTTGAAAAGGGCACAGAGGTTACTCAACACTAATGAGTGGGGGCAAGAGCCCCCATCAGTTAGAAGGACGCCAAATGAGCAGCAGTTTACATTAGACAGTGTCACTTCATTTTATTTGTTTTTGGCAAGTTAAAACTATTTTCAAAAGACACGGTGAGAAAGCATTGCTGTACACCTGGCAAAATGGGTAAGACGGACAAAGGGGCCGTTGTGAATAATCGAGCCCTGAACGATGAATTCTCTAAATAGTTAAAAAATAACTGCGACCGCCACGTCAATTTTTGTGCCTTTCCGAAGGGACATTTGCGTGATCAAAAAGCGACCTTGTGGCCTGAGTCTCACCACGTAAAATCTTGTAATGAAATTGAATTATCTTGGTTCCTGTCGATTATCTGAGGGAGACCCTGGGGGACGGACGGCACCAAGCACTCAAGACGAATAGTGACGAGACGCATGGGCCGGGGGGGGGGGGGTTGGCAGAAACGGTCGTGGCGGGGAACCTGTCTTGTGAGCGAAGTGGCAGCAGAACGGACTGGGGGGTTGAGATGCGAGGGTGCTGCTCTGGAGGTTGGGCTGGGAGTGCGGGTGGGTGGGGGAAAACGGTCTGGACGGTATGGAGATGCGCTGGCAGCATAGCAAACGCAGTAACGCTCGCGCTGGCAAGGGTTTGCACATGCTGGTGGGTGGAAGCGTTGCAGGCAGTTGGGCGGGGAGTCGGGAGAGATTGGCGTCAAGCGGGGGTGGCGCTGAAGTCTGGCGGGGTTGGGACTGTGAGAGTTGCAGGCAGTTTGAGAGAGTGCGATTCGCGGGGCGGGCGGCGGGCGGGCGGCGGGCGCGGGCGGGGCGGCGGCGGGGCGGGTGGACGCGGCAGCTGGCGCGAGACGCTCGTTCCCGCGCGGCTTTTAAATATCCGGGCGGCGCGACGACGCGGGGGGACAGGAGGGGGGCGGGAAGGGGCGAGGGGCTGAAGGGCACGGCACGCTCCGCCAGCTCCGCGCGCCATCGGACAAATCCCCGCCGGGTAAGCGATCCTCAAGCGAACGCATCGCATCCCATTGTAGCATGTTGTATTGTATCGCTATCACACAAACGATACGTTCATACTTCGCCCACGACAACCTTCTCCTAGAAACGTCTCCGCTTCTCGTTCTGATGATAGGCTATCTTCCGCAGTTGGTCCAGTATAAAAAAAGTGTCGGTAATAGGACTGGTGGAATAACACCGCAAAATTACTGAATTTAAAACGTAACTGAAATATTATGCAATAAAGAAATGTTAATACTCATATCAACAACAGGACAGTCCGAGTTTTTTAATTGTGTAATCATTCTTGATCTATCCTCCTTCAACTTTTTCTACACATTGGTAGATAAATATCGTTTGACTACTGTTCTAAACAATACAATAAACACATAAAATTTAAAAAAAGGCGCTTACGTAAGTTAAAGAAAAAATAATGTTCACCTTTGATGGAAGCTATTTAAAATATTTTTGTTAACTGTAATGATCATTTATTGCAATAAAATAAGTACAAATTGTCATCTTAAATTATCAGTCCCAAACCGTAGGAAGACGGGCGAATTGACACTGCGCTATGCGCCCCTCGACAGCGTCGTGCCCATTCACATCCAGACATTCCCCTTCGGATGACCCATTGCGGCGAATTGCGTGGTGGGTTGGGCCTCGTGCGGCCACTTCCGCCAGACGTAATTCCCTAGAACCTGCCCGAGAAAGACTACCTTCTGATGCCCCGGCAGATCTCCTTTCGGTTCTTCCGAGCGCAGGCAACGTGCTCGGGCGGGCGGAATGGCTTGTTGGCGGCCGCCGCGCCCGCCACAGGTAGACTGCTTAGCTCACCGCTGCCTCGTCTCCGTTTCTCCTCATTTGTGGAAAGGAGTGTCTCCCAAAATCTAAGCGGAGGGCCGGTGTCATGGCAGCGACGGTTCTCAAAATGTCAAGACAGTCACGTTCAAACATTCCGACGGCTTCAGGTTAGGTTTGGAATGGAGAGACCCACAGGGAAGTCTAGATTGTCATCTACGCCTTTCGCTTCCCTTAAGGAAACCACGACAGCTATCTTATGAAACGTCATCAGGACTCTCAAACCATCACCATTAATGTCTATTTTCGTATATCACGCACTAAATTCTTAAATGAGTATCGAATTTCTCGCATCATTCCCTTCAATGTAATAAAGGATATGTCAGCCCCAAATAAACAAAATCGACAAATGACAATAATATCGTTACTTCGAAATAGTATAGTCACACAACTGGAAAGCATTTGTATAAAGTGCAGTTTCCTTCGATGATAGACTATTTACTTTACGAAATTTAAAACAAATTCCTGCAAATAATGTACTCAATTTTGAGTCGCGATATTCAAAATCTTCAATAAGCCATAGTACTCGTACTTGGAAAATATACAGGAACCGCTCATCTTTTGGAAGAAATTTCCCTGACTTTTCCAGGCTTTCCACAGTATTTTCTTTTTATTTCTTCCTGATAAAGATTATGTAATATCACACTACATAAATAAATATTAAAGCTCCACTGATACTAACGTGACAACTTTCACATTTAACCGTGAAAAAAAAACTAACAATATTTTCTTACCAAATAAAAACTGAACGAAAAAGTGTTGTGATGATGTACTTATGTTACTATGGAATATTATCTATTTATTAACCCTCTCATTTTTTTTCTCCGGCTTAACCAGAGCAAGAAAATTCAAGATTTTTCCCGATTTTTTATGTTTTCCAGAGAGTAGCTACCCTGAGAAAGTGGATATTGGTATTTACTAACCAGAAACTTAAAAATTTTAAAAATATGCAATTTACCGTAATAATAATACAAATATCAAGTTGTTTTCGTGCAATGTAATTAAGCAATTGGGATGAAATGAGAAAATTTCATTTCTTCGAAGTTCTGAAATAGACATGTCATTAATTATATTTCTTAAAAAACAAAAAGAAAAAAAACCTGAATCGAATAGCTTCCGCACATCCTTAGCAAAGGTTAGCCCAGTGCATAACGGCCCTCGCTTCCCTGAGCCTTAACCCGTTGTTCTCCCATGCGGCCCCGACTTCCACACATCCTGCGGGCTAAACGCCTCCTTCAAGGAATTATCGGTTTTTGCAAAAAACGCTCGTCCTACCAGCAGTCATAATTTAATATAAATATAAGAAAACTATAGAAATAATTCTATATAATATATAAATCTATAGCAATATTAGGATTTTTTAAATTTGAAAAGTAAAAAAATTGAAAAATAAACATTTTATAAGTTTTGATTCGAATTTCAACGGAGTTTTTATACATTGAGATTAGAGTTTGTGATACTAATGCTAATTACCAGACAGCAATGCGCGTTAATTTTAGCAAATTTCAACATTCAATATTTTTAAAATTAATTATACAAAATAATATAAAATACCCACGTTAACATATTTGATCTAAATAATTCATAGAAATAATAGAAAATAATTAAAAATATAAACGTCAAATTTTAGTCGTTATGTGCAATTTGACGTGGAATCGCTCAGCTGCAGTAGGATTCCTAGAGCTCTACTCCGCAAACACGACTCTCGTCCCAGCACCTCGCGTTAACTTCCGCTCTCAATTGTCTACAATTTCAACCGAATGGCGTTGCGAGTTGAACAGAAAAATTTTTTTTTTCTTTTTCTTTTTAAACATTGAAAATTGATCTCTGGAATAAATTACGGGAAAATCAGTTGGCTTCATTCTAGAAACCAAAAAATTATCATTTATTCTACTACTGGTATTTCCCCGTGACCCTCTGCATGTTCCTGGAAACACCCTACCCCGCTTAACGTCTAGCCACTACGCATTTTAGTGCACTTTTTAGAAGGCACATTCCCAAAGGTTTTGAACCTGAAGTGATGGTTGCACGTCTCTTTCCCTTTAACTCATCATTTAGCGTCACATTCACCGTGACATCAATCCTGTTGTGTAGGGATGGCAGTTATGATTACCTCTTTTAGTTCTTTTAGTTTCTAAAAAAACACTATTCATTTCTTAACGCTTCAGTGTACAATCACTATTTTCAGAGATACGTGATGAAAAATATCAATGACAATTTTTATTCAACATTTTATCACACACAGATAAATGAGATAACTGAATATTAAGCTTGACTTGCTACTAAACCAAGAAAGCATTTTTTTAAAAACATAAATCATACTGAATATCCCCTATTCGTTTACTCTAGTCGGATAATTTTGTCCGGGTACTGGATTAACAAAAAAACGTATAACTATTACAAGAAAAATATCGCAAAAAACAAAGAAAACAAACATAACACGTATTCATGACGTGTTGTTACTAATATATTTAATTATTGTGTAACTACTTACCCTATCATTTACTGTTTTTATGGAGTAGATAGTAAATCTCGTGATTTATGTTTTAAAATAACGGAAGAGTAATCTTAAACATTTAAATTATTGTTATTATTATTATTATTAATAAAATTATTATTATATTCCTGTCATTTGTCTTCTAGTAAGGCATTAATAGTGTCCTGCCACTAGGTTTCAAAAAGAAGACTTGCGGAAATAAATATATCTGATTGTTCAGTAGAATAACAAAAAACATTTTTTTTAAACCGGTGGTTCTTGTCATTTTCGTTCGTCGATTCTTGCAGCTCCTTCTCGTCTTCCGCGCTGGCGCATCCCTGTCTCGGCGCCACCCACCCTCCACCCATCCACTTCCGAACACCCCGCCACTTCCCCTCCGCCGCCCCTCCCCTCCCCATCATCCCCCGCCCGCCACGTAGGCGTCAGCTTCTTGCTGCGCCGGAACATGACGCTGACTTTCGTCATACAAAGTAGATTTCTCCTTCGTCTCCCCTCGAATCCGCGCGCTCTCTCCCGCTCCGCCCCCCTCCGTCGCCCGGGCCCCGTATGAAATTTGCTCAAAGATACAAAATGAGCGCGAGGGAAGGAGGAAGGGAGGAGTAATGAGATGAATAACGGAGAAGGAAAAAAAGTTAGCGGGAAAACAAAAAAAAGTCCGGAAATGCAGGGCCCGCAGCCGGGGAAGAAGGAAATGTTCGGTCGGCGAAGGGGGGAGGGGGACATGCGGAGTCACGTGACACGGAGCGCGCTGGGAAAGCGCTTTCGCATGCTGGGAGGGGATCCTCGCTCCGAATTTCACAATCTTGATATGTCCCTGCCTTTCGGAACTCTGGAATTGAAAGAGATTTTGAACTTTCCAGATCCGATAACAATTCAAATCTTATGCCGACGGACTAGCGAAGCTGGCATTTTAACTATTGAAAATAAACCGACAAAATTTTATATTGGATTGTCAGTTTCCTCCACAAGTTCCCTCTCCATCATCGTATTTCGTAATTGAATCTACATGTTAAAGTCAAGCGTATATGTTTCGGTAATTAAAACCTGACGCGTACCTTCTAATCCGGAAATGACAAATGAATGTGTGGTTCATCGGGAGAGCAAGACATTTGATTTTACGTTCCCTCCCAATTCTTCAATGTTAAAAACCCACATATATGATATTTTACCTTTCTCGTCCTCAGGACATACTCAACAAATTTCATTTTAATTCCAATGGTCAAAATATAGTAAGACGACACTGGCGCTATTTTAAGTTACTCCGATAGAGTAACTTAATAGAGAAGCCAGGTATAACGTTACGAATTACCATGATAGCTTACACCGCTCTTCCAATCCAACGTTCCTGGACGTCAGTCCCTGATTGATCGAGCGAGTATCTCCTCGCATAGTGCTTCAAACCCTATGAGTCAGTCGCCTGTGCAAACATGACGTGGAGCAAATGTCGGGAGATACGCCCTGGGAGATACACTCACCAAAGATACCGCGTTGGACTACCAGGAAAAGAAGCAGTAAGTTCCATATTACAGGCCCTGCGATAACAGGGCGAGGAAAGTAAATGACTGTGTTAATCAAAAAAGATACGAAATTTCATAGAACTAAAAAGTATGTGATGTGTTTGGACTAATCATGGCACTGAAAATTACGTCAGAATTTTACGAATTCTGGAATCTGGTAGTGAAGGGGAAAGCTGCCAAATTTGGACTTTTTCTCCTTTACTTATTTATATTCATGCTCGCGAATCAATTGTATCTAAATATTTAAGGAATACAATATTTTAATTCCATTGTGTCGGGAAAATAAAAATCAAAGAATCCTCACTATGGGGTTCAGTCCATATTAAGTAGACTAGTCAAGAATTTTGGATTTCAAGAAAAATACAGGAATTGGAAAACCTACTTTGCATAATGAAATTAATATTCATACAGTGTATCCAGATGATAAACAAAAATAATTATATTTAATTCATTGGCAAAAAATGGTTCGGGGAACATATAATTCCCAATCCATTCCTATACTCAATGATTTTCTCACCTCATTCTAATAATAAAATTATAATCCAAATGGCAATCATTGTATTTTGAACTGAACTTCCCTGTCAGCTTTAAAATATTGCAAATAAATGAACACCCTATAGACAATATTTGCACATTGTCGGAAGGGAAACCAAAGCGGAAGTTAAAGAAGATAACATTCCTCTCTCCATACGCTACCCATCCACACATTCCCTGTCGAGCGCAGGGAAAACCCTCCGACACGAGGACTTGAGTCCTCTGAATTACTTGAAACTCCCTTAGACGATATTTCTACATCCATAGTTGAACAATGCTGACAGAGAAATATTTACCTTTACTTTTTTTAATGATAAATCGTCCTACATTTACATTTTTTAAAAGTTTAAACTTTTACTAAATCCATATTTTTTAACTTTTTCGGAGGGACATAAAATATTTGGAAAACGAGGAAGAGGGACACCTAGAATGAAAACTTAGAACTTCAAAGCAATTTCCTATTCACAGATTATGCAGAGATGAAAAGGATAACAAAACGACAGAATGTCATAACGGCAGCGACAAAGCATTTTTTGGTCTTTACAACAACGATGATGATAAATTCAAAAATCTTTTACTCCTGATAATTTCCAAATTGAGAAGAAAATTATTTCTAGACAGTAGGAGAAAGCGTTACCACTAGATACGTTATAACTTCAACTTATTGAATTTAATCGAATTTAAGAGTTGTCCTTACATCTCTTCCACCTCTATTATCGACTTGGTTAATTCTTCAATAGAAATCTAATAAATATTTACAGGGCCGACATGGATAGTCGAGGTTCCGTGGCTGCCTCGTGTCGGGATTGAATCCCACCCTGGGTTAGGATATTTGTGTGCGCCCGTACTCAGATACCGTTACTACCAATGTTACAGTAGTCGCTATTATGACCTTAGTAGTTGAAGGGTTTAAAAAGATAAAGTAATGGGACGTATTGGACACCGTTTGGTGCTGTGCAGCGCGACTGTTGACGGAAGAACCGGGGCCAGCGAGCGCCAGTTGCGATCGCGGAGCGGGACGGGACGGGACGAGAGGGGGGCGGGCGCGAAAAAAGCGTGTGGTAGGCGACGGCGGGCGGCGGGCCAGTGGGGAGGCCACGCGGACGGCGAGAGCGAGGCAATTGCCCTGGCGCAGCAGCGCGGCGGGCCATTTGAGGGCGGGCCGGTAGGGGGCGGCAGGCTGGGAGGAGCAATGGGCGACGAGGTCGGGGGCGGCCGCAGTGGATACGCTCGCCCGAATTAATAGGCGCATTATCTCCAGCGCACACAAGCTTGTAAAAACATTAATTCATACGAACTGTATAAAACAGGACGGGAGGCCCGTGATAACATTTTTGTAATAAAAAACGTGTCAAGAAAATTTAATATTGGCTGCCTTCAATAAGGCCACATTTTGCCCGAGCCGCCGCTGCTGCCGACGCCTCCATCTCCGGCTTCCGGGGGGGACAATGGACGGGGGGCAGCGGAGGGCGCAGAGGGGGGCGGCGTGGGCGTCCTGGGACAACGGCGACAACTGCGCCCAGAAAGGCGTGGGCGGGGATAGGCATAACGCAGCCTCTGCTCGCGAGGGCCGTTGACGGTGGGTCTTATCATTTGCGTGTTGCGAGCCAGTCAATGCGGAGCACCTGCTCAAGTGGGACGATCTGCCTGCCCCCCCTCCCACCAGCGCTGCTCCCTCGAGCGACCCCTGCTCCCACGAGCAACACTTGAGACGAAGCAATCTTACGTCATTTACTAAGGGATCACAATTTTAAGTAAATGCTTATTACTTAAATATTTTAATAATCTTATAAGTGGCAACTATGAATACAGCCCTTAAACGTAATTCTATCATTATTTTCGTGTTTACTGTGAATGCATGAATTGTGATGTGATACTTTAATTGCCTTCGACACATTTTTGCGTGTGACTGGGCGGCAGTGAGCACTAAAATACAGGTTTCGTCCTACACATTAAGAACCCAGTTACGGTCCATTACTAGCCATCGTCGTACGCCGGTGCAAAATGCATACACCAAACTCCTTGCACACATGGGTGCCGGATTAGCGGAAGTGCTATCGAGAGGTTTCGAAATTAGTTTAAACACATAGGGACTATACAGTACTTAATTAAATCGGAAGATACTGTACATTCATTTACACAGTCAATTAGTTGCCCGACATGCATTGTCCTCGCCAATTATGGCTTTCGGCGAAGAACCTCGATTTATATTATCCAAACTTTCGAGTTTCTGCTTCAGCTATAGCTTTACGAGTTTCCTTTTAGAAGCCGTAGTACTGAACTGAAAGGTTGACAGTAGAAGATAAATTTTCCGGCCTGGCAGGTCGTGGTACAGTTGGCATTGTTGAGCCAAACGTTTCGTCCACGTCTGCGGTGGACATCTTCAGTGGCGGAAGGGTCGCGGGCGCAGTGTTCGAGGCGGCGACTGGCTGGCGTTGTTTGGCCCTTCAATACCAACTGGATCACGGCCTAGCAACTCGGAAAATGTATCTTGTATTAAATCCGGCCGTCAAAGCCTGCGATGATACAAAATAAAGAAAGACTTAAATATGTATAGCATTGTAACATTTAAACGAACAACATTTTGATTCATGAGATAATTCATTGATGTGTGCGTTATTCCTGCTTAAGCGACCAGAGGCCAGATCTGACCACTGAGAGACGGATTAGCGAGAGCTTTAGTGTATGACCAGTCTGCCTTACGTATCCGACATGTAAAGCAAACTCATGAATCATAAAGCCGTACATTTCCTTCCGTTTTGCCAGAGCCATGAATGCTTTCATAAAGAACGCTACTCCTCTTAACTTCCACCGAACAATAGGTTTTCGCAAGAGACTTCAACGCGACAGCCACTTCGAGCCTCTGCGCACGAGCGGTTCGAATTACGAACGTGCAGATGCTCAAACGAGGTATAAAGTGATCGAGATACAGCTGTTGGCCACGCCGTATAATAAATACTATGTTTCCGGTTCAAGACAAATGCGGTGACATTGCACGTACGTCCAAAAAAGGTTACAATATTGTAAAAAACATTAAAAAAATATCCGTAACGTTTTAAATGTACAATTACCCAAAAACAAGTCCAAACAAGTAAATATTTACGTTTATCACTGTAAGAAATATACATAAAATAAATGAAAAAAATCGTCGGGTTGGAAAACGTACGTTTCCATGAACCCTTCCATTGCTAGTACCACCAGTTTCCCAAATTTAGCACGCTCTTTTTTCGACAGGAGAGACGTTCGTTTGGCGGCGATATTTATATTCAGAGCTCTTGATATACGTCCATATATGATGGATGAAACATATGCTTTATTTATTTGCACTACGATTTCTGGCGTTTAGCCTATTAATTATGATGGATGATGAAGTTTGCATTTGGTTTCGTAGTAATTTATTCTAATTACATAATTACCGGCCGGAAGTTATCAGGCCTTGTTCGTCCACTGAGTTGTGTTGACAGTTGTCCGTGACGCCTGTTGGTGACGAGTGAGCTCTTTTCTGGACGGTGGTACATTGTTACGCAATGCACATTCCAAACATGTTCAACTCGTAATATCAAGAAAAGTATCATATAGTATCATATATCAAGTATATCATCATACGCCCAAAAAAAGTCTTCTTTCTACAGATTTGCCGCTGTTGCACATTAGCAAAAATCTTTAGTTTGATTTACCTACTATCAAATTAGACATATTAGAACTTTTCTCCCAGAAACACCTTTACTATACACGCTAAATTTAATATTAAGGTTACATTACAGTATACATTGTGTACATGTAAATTTGTCTGTTTGCTTATGGAAACATCTCAATGAAATGTCAAGTCCACATACAGTTGCCAATTACAAATATTCATTACAAGGAAGTGATGTAGATGAACGCAATGAATCCATATTTAGATGGCGCAAAACATCACGTAATAAAAGATAATGCGTGAAAAATGAAATACACAATTTTTTAATCGCTACGTTGGAGCGTGTAAGACTATCGAGGAAATAGAATTTTATGGACTGGCTCCGTACAGTTATGTATTCAATTTAAGTATCCTACAAATTGTTTGACTGAATGTAGTTGAAAAGCCATTAGCATGCACACGCATATTGAGCGGATCTCACGGTGAATATCACTTGGAAAGCAAGTTTAAATCGCCACAAATTCCATTAGTTCGCTTAACATTTATGAATATATGTATTGAAATGTGATGTTTATGAACTGTTTGCAATTAGCACTTGATGTAATGATCCGCTGTCGTGAGTGTTTACTGGTGATCATCAGAGGAATATGTACTATTTCCGAAAGGTATATAGTAATATTGACGTTATAAAGTAATATTGACGTTTGCTGAAATCGAATTCTCAACTCAATACAAAATACGAGAATAGAAATCCTGCAATGAAGGGTACTAAAGTTAGTTACTAAAGGAATCATAGATTGTCGTCTGTAGGGAATACAATTTTTAATTCTCAGGCAGAGAGGCCATAGAGATTACAAAATAAATTTCATTCGACTCTTTTGACGCCTTAAATATAAGTAGGCTCTTTAATTATGATTATTGCGATTACGGAATATTGGCATATTTCTGCTAATCATTGAATAGCGAAGGTCCAGATAGTACTACGCCAAATCCATATCATTCTGAGAAACATGAAGATAAAAGTACCAAACCCACATTCTTCATTGAGTAGTTTGTTACATCAACACCGCATGAGTAGTTTGTTACATCAATACCGCAATACACAAAATGTAATATTCCACATGAGTATGATAATGGTATTATATTTAATGAAATTGCGGCATGTGAATCTAGATCCAATTCCTTCACTTGAAGGTTTCAGTATAACAAGGGGCTGTCCCACATCTTTTAAGAAAACGAGTTATTAGCTTTAAAAATAACTTCAATTTTTTTTGGTGATGTGTTGTTTAAATACAGTATGGACTGATATGCAAGAGTTCTGTGCTAAAAGTTTAAAACCGTTCAGAGTGTAATTATGAAAGGTCTCGTAAAATCCTCTATGCCTGAGAACTAAGTCCATTTGTGATAGCCCGTAGTTCAAGTGAGCCCTTCAATTGTACTGATATTACTCGCTTAGTAGAGAGGGAGTCGCAGCCAGTAAGACTTGGCACAACGAAATCTCTACACGCGACTCTGCGATTTGCCGAGAGACAATAGCGGTGAACGTGTTTTACTGAAACTTATATAAGAGAAAAAATTCGGTGGGTATTAGAGACAGCATTTAGGATTTCTATCCTATTGTGTTCATAAACATTTGCTCTAATACATTTCTGTGCACATCCTTCTTGTCAGAGGATGGTAAAACTATAAAATGTTGTTTGGCGAACCATTTGCTGAGAATTCGAGTCTGCCATCGCTTTAGAGCAGAAGAGCGCGCTCCATTGCTTCACACCATTAGTGGCGCTGATATGCGCGTGGCATCAGAGTTGATTTTGTTCAATCTTTTTTCATAAAAAGTTAATTTACAATCTTTTCGTACATGTGAACAATAAGTAAAACTATTAACATTAACATTGATTGAATGAGATGCTCATTAGTACCTCTCCATGAATACAGTTCGTATTTTAAAAATACGCCAATATGTGGAAGGAAAATAATGAGGCTCCAATTTTGAATTTTTAAAGACGGCATATTTCTAAACTGTTATATAAAACATTAATAGATAAAGAATTGGTATGGCATTCTCATTTTTGACCATTTCCATCCTTTTATATATATATATATATATATATATATATCTTGATTACCCGCTGGCATTTTAAAATCATTGTGAATCACGTAGTTCCACACATACCAGAGAGCAAGGGAAATGTTTCTTAATATATCAGACTAAAATCTTTGGAGGATTTGAATATTGGATTTGCTATTGGTGCTGCAGAGCTGCTGCACAAAGGTGTTAAGAATCATTAAAAATGAGTAATAGATTTACTAAAGCTCTAGAGCAGACGAGATAGCGCGAGGCATTGCCTTAACATAACCGACCTACTTTTTAGTAAAATGCGAATATAAAAAAGGATATAAAAAACAATAACAAAGCGACGAACACAACGTGGGCCCTGTCTACTGCGTGTGGCCAGACGGCGGTATCTGAAGTAACCTGGAATTCGACCTCAGCTCGGAAGGGAAAGCTGGTGATAGCAGGCCGGGGGGGCGTTATCAGCTATTACCTACAGAAAGCGCTCGTCATCTGTCGCCTTCCTTATTCTGTCACGCCCGCATGTGCGTGCCCTGTAACCTAGTGCACTGTCCCGACCTTGGAGACGTAGGACACGGACAGGTTTGTTCAGCATCCTGTCAAAATATAAATCCATTGTTTATGAATCTCCTCGGTATATTTAATCAATTAACAGTATTTTAATTATATAAGTACTACACTAGACAACTTTATGCGAAATGGGTAAGGCCAATTTATCTAATTTTCATAGCACGTCTTAACTCATTATAAACGGTAAATTCTTATTATTGCGAACAGTAAATGTCATCTAGATTTTTGAGAAGTTACTAATGTTGAAATGAATTTAATTTACCCGTCAATCTATTAGAAAATCCCGATTTTCGCAACTGTGCAGAGTTTATAAGTCATCCAAATAAACTAATTTCGCGTGCAAAGTATTTGCTAACATTGGCGGAATAAACAAAAATAAGATATCGCCATATATTCGCCCTCTGCACAAGAGCGTTGCGTTGACGCGCGGTAAGTAACGCACTTCAACGTTACACTCGTGACACCGGCGTAAGAGCGCTCTATAAATAAAAGCTAGTTTTTCAGACACACGCGACATTGATTCGCCCGAGTAATTTCCAACCCGAGAGCGCCGCTGTTTTATCATGCTGCTCTAAAACGATGCGCCCTTCCTGAATCTGTGAGTCAACGGCTCTCAAAACCTGCGCCGTTGGTATCGAGAGCGATGTATGTGAGTGGCACATGAAATGCCCTCCCTCCCTAGTACTAATTCGCACCTTCCCCACCACAAGCAAGCCCGCGCCTCGAGCAGGGAGCGTCTTGGAAATTAATAGCCAGCCTCCTCTCTAGCACCGCCACCCGGCTCAGCACAACCTTTTACTCTCCCCGAGCCCTCGAAAAATTATACGCGTTTGCAGATTAATATACCTCCGGTTTACGAGGAGGCTGGCCCTATAGGCTGGTTGTAATTTCATAGTTGCCCGAACTTTAGGGCATTTTTTACGGACGGACTTTTAAAAGCTTCAAATAAAAGCGACGTACTGATTTATTGGGCGTCGAATTAAAGGGTAATTCGGGGGCGGGTAAAGAACGCCGTGGGAGGGGAGGCATGCAGGCGCAACACGAGAGCCGCTCTGGAAGCACAACTTTCCCTCGGAATCTGTGGAGCAGGGAGGCTTCGCAAAGAGGCTTTACGATTCGGAAGATTGATCTTACCATGAGCATTACATGAAATTTGTCTTGGCAATAGAGGTGACTGTTTGTGTAATATACTCGTACATTCGCGATATTTCAGCTTAGGAAAAATTGCAGTCCACTGCATGGCAAGCAGCTGAATTTCAGTTTACTTTTAGATTCTTATTTCATTTTATTTTGTTGCGTCTCAATTCACGTAACGCGTCTCCAAGCCCAGGGGGCGTCGATGACTTTGCGCTGTGGAGTAATCCTTCATTAATCGCACTATTTATAGGAGAAATCCTCCAGTAACATAATCTCCTCGCAGTAAGAAGACCACCAGGTAACATCGCCGCGTACGCGCCTCCCTCTACGCACTCCTGCGTCACTACCCAGGGGCCGGAATTGGGAAGGAATTAGCCTAGGAGGAGAGGTAGGGATTAGGGCACTGCACAGGGGTTGGACTAGCTCTAGTGAAGCAGCTAAACTCGTCTTGTTGGAACAAACTTCACATGAGATTGTCAGGGAATTGACGGGATTCGAATCCGAGCCTCCTAGCAACTTTGCTCTCAGACATGGAGTTTTTGTAAAACAATTCCTCGACAATCACTAAGTTAAATTGGAATAAATTAAATCGCAACTTTGGATATGTTAAAAAATAAATTATTACTAAATTTATTATTATTATAAACATTTCTAATACTTTTCTTCGGGCAGCACCTGGTGACAGGGAAAGCGCAAAATAATATTAGTGCTGGAACGATCTAAAATACTTTTAATTATGAGTATGTGCAGTAGATTACAATTTTGCTTTCTGTGTTTACAAACTTAACTTTTCGTGGTCTCAGTTTTTAAAATTATCCACGAATACTGGTAATATCCGCAATGCTGATATGCCACACGTGATAACAGCTATTTCATCCAGTCTTCCCTAGGCTCGTCGGTGGAATTTCTCTCTCTCTGACCTCAAAGATCATTATTGGTTAATGCGATGCGACTTGTTTAGCGCCTTTGTTGCACGACATGAGCGCCAGGGACGGGCGGGCAGGTGCGGTGCGAGCGGGACCCGCCGGGGCAGAGGGGCGGTTGCGTTCCTCCATTGTGGTTTCCCCTCTTAAGCGATTTAGGGTGGGGGGAACCCACCTAGAGATCACAGTGTGTTTCTCAATACGTAGTGTCTTCCGAAGAGAGGGAGAGTTCCTAGGGTATTTTCAAAGGGATTTTCGAGGCACTCTTTGTGGCGCTAATTGCTTGCTGAAACAACAAATACACGAAAAATGTGTGAACAGATACGAATACACATTCGTGTTGTCAAAAAAGGTTTATTTAGTTTAATGCTATAAATCTGAGAAAATTACCAGCAAGAACAAACTCCAAGATTAAGAACATTTCTGTTACTCCAGTAATTTTTTAATAGCCAACTTCAGTACCCTTTCAGGGTAAGAGCTTCCTACTTAAGTAGCGAATTAGAAATAATTATTTTTAATGATGTGATAGGATGCTGCTGAGGGGGTGAAAGGACGATCCATCCATGCCCGAGGGGGATTCCAAACCGCTATCCTTCGATACGGCATCGCCACGGCACTTAGCCACGGCCTTAGCGATCTCGGCTACGCAGCTTGGCACTCCCATAATTACAGTACAGTAACTCGGTGGTCGCTATCAGAAAGATCAGTCTCATACTACCTCACACACACACACACACCGAAAAAGAAAAAAAACACACATACACGCATACAATCGTATTTGTGAATTGAACCATACTTGAGAATTTCACGAAAAAATAATAAAAAGTGATAAATAAACTTTTTTCGAATTTTTTATTTTTGAAGACTGCATTAATGTAATTGAAAGTCATTACACTATTCGATATCAGTCGCCTGAAAGTGCCTTAGTATTTATTCTGACACCCCCGATCCATCCATTTCACTGTAACGACTATTGTAGCTCAACTTCTAGGCCAATTTTCGACCATTTTCACTGATCCTTTGTACAAATGCTGCAGTGGGCCTCGGTTTGCTTCAGAACATACTAAATGTAGATTCCCTACTCCGTGCACGTTTTCTAGAGCTCTGTAGGCAATTTAAATACTTAAATATTTGTTTTTCATTTTATGATGGCAGTAGGTTGATTCCTTCACGAAGACAACCATGAGTAACGCTATCGGTAATAACTAGCCGCCATGTGTTTGCAATTGATTTTATTAGAACAGCAAACATTTTTATTCCAATTCTTGTCGAAAATGCTCGTTGCTACCTGAATTCATAATTCAAATTAATTTGTTGATTACTTACATACATCTGAGATCCAAGAGCTCAACAAAACGGGCAGATTACACTTTTCCACATAGAACCTCACACTATTTCTTACTGTTTTATAACGTTAACTAAATCAAGAGAACGCTATCATTTAAATTTACGGCCAGGTTCTTTTTTACCTATTCATTTGTTCATTAACGTGAATACACTGGCAAGCCCTCACGGCATTATAGCTTCTTTAACATTATATTTGAAAGACACTTTGGGGAAGTACATCTCACACTTCTGTTTTAATTTTAAGGTGAATGTTAAGGTGAGATCATTAGTTATCGTTTCGATCAACATTTTCGTTATTAATTATCACTTTTTAAAAGGTGATATTGAAGGAACGTCAGGGGGGGAAGAAGTCGTGCAAAGTAGCAACGTTATTTTTGTTTGTTTTGTTTGTTGTTGAATTATTTGCCTATACACCCTACGCATACCCATTAAGAATTTTAAAGCGCGCTCTCGAGATGTTAGTTTCCTGTCAAGGGAAGTAGTTGTGAATGAAATACTTGGTAATAGAAAATAGAATAGCATCGAACAAGGATTTGATAGCCCCCTAAGGAGGTGAGGTTGTCGGGCGCATCGGGCATGTCGGGGCGGGGCGGGGCGCGCGACCCCTCGGCCCTCCCAACCGGCTCTCTCGCGGTGGCCGGCCGCTGCGGGGCGAGACACTGCCATTCAAGAAGCGAGCGGAACGGGGGGGGGGGGGACAAGCGAAAGGGGGAGCCAGGAGGGAACCGGAGGATCTCGCATGGCCCCACGAGGAGGCGCTACGGCGGCCCGCGCGCCAACCGCGTTCTCGATCAGATAAGCAGAGATTCAGGCGCATCTGTCCTGTCACGTTCGGCGGAAGGAGCCCAGTCGGATCGGGGGGAGGGGCGGGCAACAGCGGTAGGAACTCATCTAGGCACTCCAATCACTGCCGCGGGGCGGAGGCCGGACGTGGCGCCAGGAAGCTGCGCCGATGAAGTCATCAAGCGAGGAGCCCCAGCGCTTCCTCCGTATTAACACTCGCCCGCGGCGAGGGCCGGCGCCAACCCACCGGGAAGCGCGCGTTGCCCGGCCAGCGGCGACCACAGGGGCAGTGCACGCGATTCCTGCGATGCGAGCGAGAGGGAGGGCAAGAAGCTCGTCGTAGCCGCGGTTTCGGGTGCAGCGTCGATTCTGATTTTTGTATTAAAAAATAGATATAATACAAAAATTAATTTTTGTATTAAAAAAATACATATTTTAAACATCCATGTATAAAACACGATGTGTTTTTTAATGATCAAAATTGTCAATCTCATATTTTCGAATAAAGAAAGTGATAATTACACCCCTCTCCAAAAAAAAAATTAATTTTTACACCTTAAAAAACTGAACATTCTTTTCCACTAAAACGACCGATGCTCAAAGTAACAAGGACGAGTATTAACTTTTACAGTATATTTAATACGATAATAATTTTAAATTAATTAAAACGGCCACTGATGCAGCGCGCTCGCGCAAACTAGCAGCAGTAAATTAGCGGCATGATTTAGAGATGCGACATTGCAAACAAAACATCGATGTTTCCTAACACCGCCCTTCAAAATTATAGTGTCGATGATAATAAATCATCGCCTCAATACCATAGATTTTTTAAAACCTTAACGATACTTTTAATTACCATTAATATTCACGAGAAGGTAATTTGAAGGAGGTTGCGTTAATTAGTTTTACGTTTACATTTTAACGTTAACGTTTACATTTAATTAGTTTAACGTCTACGTTTTCACCTTTGGTTACTTATATCTGAATTGCCCAATTTTACGATATCTCAAAATAATTACAATCATAAATAAAGACAGTACATCTTTTCACTCAAAAATTAAATATCCACGATAAAACACCGAACACATAACATCGATTTTAAAAAACCATTGGCTTCAAAAAATTGATGTTATAACCATCGATGGTTTTACAAAAGCATCAATGTTTTGTAGACATCGACTTGGATGTCGCATCCGTAGAATGATTCCTGATTCTACTGCGTACCACAAACAGCGTACCGACAAGTAGTAAGATTCGCTATTTATTTTTGTGAATACTCTTCAAAAACGTTGCAAAGAGTTCCGTCACGTGTTGACTAGATATTCATTTATTTTTGGATAAAGAATTTTAGAGACTAATGTAATTAAGTTTACTTCGAGGAGAAATTTCAACGTAGCTGCAGGACCCTTGTGCCATTTATACCATAATTTTGGCTAAATCGTTCATTTTGTCACGCAGATTTTGCCAAGTCATCTATTGCAACAACAGCGTTACCACATTTATTAGCTCAATTTACGAGCTACTATCGAAGATTTATCATTTTACCAGCCATCCCCCACTTTTATCTAATCTATCGGTGCTCTTTTCTTCCACATATCTTTTTCTACACACCCGGACGCATTGTGAAAGAAAATTTAAAGGGCATCATGGAGTTCATTTAAATTACAAGCTCTAATGGAGTCACTAACGTAGTAGAACTAATTGTTTCACCTGCAAAACACTATCAAATAACACTAACTACTGAAAAAATAGTTTTGCTGCAATCTGAAATTTGTCATAAATAACGAGGATTCTTCTACGTACTATTACAGCCTAAGTGTCTTTTCCTACACCGTAGTGACCAAGTTTCCTTTAAGTATTCACGGCGTTCTAATGAATTGAGGCAAATATGTAAATTTAGTAGTTCGTGTGAAAAGAAAATTCCTTGCAAGATATATTTAAAACATTAATAAAAAATATTACGATTAACATGCATTAACCGAGTATCCTGTATTACGAATTCTTCTTATATATACCACAATCCCAAAAAACAATAAAGAAGACACAAAATATTTAATTAATGTATACAAACAAAACAGTGAAAACTGTCTTAATCGAACACCAATGGTTCCAGCAAAATTTGAGCTTTGGAAGGTCTATTCCACATCTTAAAAAAGGGCCTCCTGCAACATAACGTAGGCTATACTACGAAGCTATTACGAATGGGGATGATTTTGATTTTTGTTTGTTTGTAACATCCGATGAGCGTTGAAAGACGAACCTTTGACAAAGGGTTCAGAAAGGGTCTTATAATAACAGTCGTAAACGATGGAACACCAACTCCTGAGCTAAACAAAGATTTTGAAACAAAAACCTTGGGGTGCGTTGTAGAGAATCCCCTCGCGTTCCATAGGCTTAGGAGCCGTAGGGTACCAACAGAAGTCCCTTCAGTCCAAGAATTCCGGTCCAGACGGCGGCAGGATTTTCGACACCTGCTAGATACCGAGGTCAAATTCAGGTGCAGCCGGGGAGAGCTTATCCCTTAAAGATTGCCCCGACTGGGGCGCTGCCTCGCTGGTAGGGGATTGGGTGGGAAGAAAAAACAAACCGTTAGGCGACGTGTAGGTAGGCGCGGGATTTCACTATCCAACAGGAGTAAAGCACCACCCCCACCTCACAAAGAAACGTGAACTACATTTAAGGGACTAACGACCTCAACTGTTGAACCCTGCCGGAACTCATCAATCCGTAGACATGCGACCCTTAGCTTAGCACGCGCTGCTTGGCCGCGAGGCCGCTGGCGCTCAAGGGTTGGCCACATTCCTCGCCCAAGCAACGGTCCTCAAGTGCGCACTTTCCTTTAAAACGGAGAGGCAACTAAACACCGCTGTAAACATCCCGGCCCAGGCGCGAGCACGCCACTCGCCTGCCGCAGAGTGCCAAGTCGGCGCTGCTTCCGAGAAGTGTGTGCTCCCAGCGCTCACACACGCCACACCCACACCTGCCACGTCCCCAGCGGCACTAGTCACGCGGAATTATTTCTTCCACTCTACATTAAATACTTTTTAGCACTCAACTGACTGGAAACTTATTATCACTGCTTGTTGAAGGGGTTTTTCTACGCATATACCCAAAACGTCGTGCACATAAAGTTATCAAGTTACACATAATGTGTAGTTGTGTCTGCGAATCTCTTTTGCTGCCAGAAGATAAAAATGTAAAATTTTATGAACGATATTTTAACAGTTTGATATGAATACGAATAAGGGACATTTTTGTGGATGCGACATCGACGTTCATTGAAAAGTGCATGTAACATACAATTAATAGACTGTCGACAACACATATACATATTGAAGAAATAAATTTGAGGCGTTGTTTTGTCGTAGTTGTTTTAATTCGGCACATACATTTTCTGATCGCATTGCAGTCACCTTCAGTGCTACAAAAAAGATGTACTCCATATCTTTTTTTTTTTTTGCCAGATCTTGCACCCCCGCTACTGTGTCCCGCTCATGTAACCTGAATATAAAAGGTATTTTTATTGATGTGCTGTGAAAAACAGGTTTTAAAAAAGTGAGTACTGAAAGTGTATTCTATGCAGTTTCCTGAGTTCTACGATCCCAGCTCCAATTAATACTATACAAGTTGAATTATGACAACAGGTGGAAACGAGCATTTTTCGTAAGCGCTGTTGATTTACGCGAGCGTTTATGACAATACAGGCAGTTACGAGCGTTTTCTTTGGTCTTAGAAAATTTTAATAACGTAAACAATCGATATACTGAATGAATTTCTTTCGTGTGCAAAATTGATGCAGGCCTAATAAAGTAAAGCATCGGAGGTGGGGCACTGAAGCCTCCTGACTCCCCCTTGGGTTTTCCATTGCTCATGACACAGATCTACTCAATGTTTATGAAAAACAGACCAAAAACTTTTGATATTAAACATCGATGTTTCTAATAGTGGATCAGTAACCATTCAAGTTCACCTGGGAGAAATTCAAATTGAAACTAATCGCCTTTATTAATTTTTAAATGAGGTTTAACTAATAAAAATAAGAAAAAAATAAAAAATAACATGATTCGATAATTAAAAAAATAATATAGCCTTCCTCATTGGTGAAATTTATTTTCGCTTCTCCCTCACTAACTCCGGTCTTGAGAATATTCTATATCGGATATCTGAAAATGACTACAGAATTTTATCATCAATGTTAGAATTCAAAAAATCGATGTTAAAGAAGTTCTAGAAAAATGTTTTTCAAACATCGTCATCGATGTCGCATCCCGAGTGGGTAGGTGCAGCTTCTTAGCCGGGAATCCAAGATCAATGTAAGGGCCTCACACCGAGAAGGGCGGAAAGGGCGCTTTTAAGCAGCGAAATCATGGCACATTTGAATTGCAGACGAGTACACGGAACGTGCTCGAGTAGGCTGCGTGCGTCGCCGGCATCCCCAGGACATTGGGAAGGGAAAGGGATATTTGGCGTCGGCGTGGCGCCAGTCGACAACAGCGCTCCCCGCGGCGGAAACGCAGGGCCGTTCGTGGCGCGAAGCCGCCACGAGGGGAGCCAGGCCGCCGGCGGCCTCACCACGCGCCTCTCGCCAGGACAGAAGGCGCCGCTCGCGCCACGCGGTGGCCGGCGCACGAACTACATGCTCAAACCACCAGCGCTTGAGCACAGGTGGCGCACCGCCAGAGAACGCACGAACCTCCTGACGCGGGTCGAGCGGCTCTTCCTTTGGGTAGGCAAAAGACAGCAGCCAATGGCATTTAAACTGGCGCTCTGCACGAAGCAGAAATACAGAACTATATTTTATATTTACTAATAATCTGTTATCTCCTCCACACGAAAAGTATTTTCAGTGTATAATTATGCTTGAAATAACAGAACTCGCTCATGGTTACGTGACGACTGAGCGACCCGTAAGCAGAGTACTTTCTCAAAACATACAACCAGAAACAATAACTCAAACTCGTCGAGAAATTTAAGGTACCTCAAAAATAGATCTACTGTAGATGTATATTCCCTACGATATGGTTTTATCAAGAAGTGGCATCTGATGCTTGTTGCAATAGCCGAGTAAAAATGCAATGGGGAAAAATGTTCATATATTTCTTACCACTAACATGGAAACGGTTGCTTATTTATTTCCATTCGTTATTAATTAGAAAGTGTTACTTCGCGGTACTCGTATGGGAAAATGTTTCCGTACATATACTGCAAAGACCTCAAAGCCACATAACTGAGCAGTGTCAAATATACAAAAGGAAGAGATGAACTAACATATCTGCCACCTCGAGTATAGAAGATGATCCCTAGATGTATACTTGTAAGTAGAACCCGCACGTTCGGTAAAAGGCACTAGTTACAATTTCATGACTTAGCAAGCGAAATTACATAATAGTACTTCTGAGGTGGTTATGGTACATTTTTCTTTACTAATTTAGCTTGTGATGCCTACTTTCAGTAAGATGACTCCTTTACTTCCTTTTTCGTCATGAGCGTCCCCTAATTTATTTCAGTAGTACACACTGAAGGGAGCGAAGTCGAGGCGGGGGTGGACGAGGCGGGGGTGGGAGCGAGGGGGTTGCGGTTGGAGCCAGGCCGACGCGAAGTAGGGGGGGGCGAGGGCGCGAGTGGGCAGGAGCGTGCAGGGGGCAGGAGCGATGCGGGCGGGGCAGGGGAAAAAGAAAAGCCGCGGGCAGACGGGAGGGAATTACGGTGCGAGGCGGAAGCGTGGCTGACAACGGGATCGGAACGAAACTGAAAGCGGTGAGCGCTTGGCGACGCGAGACGAGTGCGAGGCGGAAGCGGGGCGGCAAGCGGGAACGGGCTGAAGTGGGGAGCGTGGCGGACGGCGAGCGCGAGTGGTGAGCGGGAGTGAGCCTGAGTCGTGGAAGGGCAGGAGCGATGCCGGCTGGGGCAGGGAGCCCGGGGCAAAACGGAGGGATAGGCGGCGTGGCGGAAGACGGGCGCGAGCGGGAGCGTGGCGCCGGCGCGGCAGTGCGAGGTGGAAGGCGAGCGGGAGTGAAGGGGGATGGACCCAGCGCGCGCGTCCGTCCTTTGCCGCGCAATCTGCGCCGCCGGCCCAAACCGCAAAACCCAGCGCCCGGCCGGCGCCCGCGCTTTGGCATTACGAGCAGACGAGCGCCGCGTAAAAGTGGCAGATTTACGGAGCGGATCGGGTGGGAGCGGGGCCGAGCGGGCTGGGTGGAGACCGAGTGTAGCGGGGCAGGCCAGGACAAGCGGGGCATAGTGGATCGATGTCGGCCGGGGCGAGATAGTGTAGCGAGGCGGGGCACAGGGGGATGTAGCGGAATATTAGGGAGTGGGGCAGACGCACGTTGGAGTGGAGTGGTGTGAGGCGGAACAGCGGGATATGTCGGGTGGGACGCCGCGTGGGATGGAGGCTGGGTACAGTGGAGAATAGTGTAGCTGGGAGTGGTAGAGCGGGATCTAGCGGAATGAACTGGAGCAGGGCGGAGGCTGCGTTAGATTCGAGAGGAGGGTAGCGGGATGATTGATGGTGGCGGCGGGGTGGTTGGGTGGAGTGGAGGGGAAGGGGGAATCTGGGTGAGAAAGCGGGCGAAGAGACATGGAGTGAAGAAGAGAACAGAGTGCTGAAGGGTTATTAAATAATAATCGATTAAAATTTAATCGATGATTTTTTATAAGATTAATCTCATCTTTTCATAGTTCTGAATTAATCGATTAATTCTATAAAATCGATTAATTTACACATTTTTATATAAAACGTTAATTTTCAATATGTAAATTAATTCCTCGTATAAATGCTTTTCAAGTGCTTTTTAATTAATCATTTAGTAGTTATTTTTAAAAGCGGCACGATTTAATGATTTTTTTTCATAATTTAAGTAATATTCATTCCACACACGCATTCATGAGACAAAGGACAACAACTCAGACTATTTATTGATATATTTATTTAAAGACTACAACACAGTGTGAAATGACAATGGTCGTAAACCTGTAGAAACAGTAACATGATTAATTGTAATCTAATAATGTACTTTGTGGAGACGATTCTAGGAATACTGGTAAATCTGTATCTTTAATGTATAGTGAATAAATACCATCACTAAAATATTCCAATTTACATATTTTTATTTTATTAGCTTTACTAACATGATATTAATCACGTATGATTGTCTCGATTATGCTTTGTAGTTAGAGAGATGAACACACGAGAAATTCCGTAGCTAGAGTTCAAAAGTAGAAATGTACTGTTATATTTCACTCGTCTTGAAAATTATAATTGCATTAAAATAATCGACCTATAAGTCGGAAAAATTAATCGATAAGCACACGTCGTAAAAGTAATTCGCATCCCAACATGTCTCCGGACTCGCCGGTGCGGATGCGCGGAAGTGGCTTGGCGGCGACGCCGGGGTGCCGTGGACCAGGGTGGCTGGGCGGAGACAGGGGCGGAGGCGGGGAGCGTCGAGGCGGGGAATGGCGGATTGGAGCGACGGGGAGCGGGCGAGGAGGGGCGGCCAGCGCATTAGCGCTTCCAGGAATGGCCAGCCCCTGCGCACAGCTGCCACCCCTCCCTTCCAGGAAAAACGCATATGCATTTACGCCCACTATGCTGTTATTTACAGGTCAATACCAACGACATTTATAGAATATCAAATTATGTACTAAAAATACCGTGCGATATGGCATTCATCACTACAAATCATGAACCCTTCGCAGAAATGACTTTTATAAAAGGAATATATTTTATAGTTATTACATTATACATTTTGTTGATTTTGTGTACGGAAGTTAAGGATCAGAACACCTAAATGTGATCAGTCCGCTTATTGCTTTATATCGCTGAATGCTCAACTATCAAATCGAAGTAGCAGTATCGACATTTATCAGTGTGCGAATGCAGTTTCAATGCGTAATTTTTGTAGAATTAATTATTGCCTAGCTTTGTTGAAAACTACATACGAGTACATTTAGCGCCATGCATTTTGCATGAAATGCAGGCAAGTTTAAATTATTTTAAAACAATTATTTTCTCAAAAACGAAATTATTTTCTTTAAAGTTTCTCTTAGTATGTTTGAAAGGGCTAAAGAAGATTGTGTTAGTCCCATCACAATAGATGAAATCTCAGTTATTTTAAAAATTCCAAGCAATTAACACGACAAAAGTACAATTTTGAAGATAGATAGGTCTTAAAGGAAGTATGTTGAAAAAAAGCAAAAAAGAAATGAACGTTTTAAAAAATACTATTTTTTGCGTATCTCCTGGAAGTTAAACTAATTAATATAAAAAAATGTTTTCTCAAACAATTTTCGAATTCGTTTTTTTATTTTCCCTTGTATGTGGCAAATAACGATAACAAAAAGTATTATTAGTCTGATTTTCTACAACTTCTCTGTATTTTCGAAACTTACAAGGACATTATTGATAATGATTAGTAGTGTGAAGTCTGTTCTTAATACAGGTCAGGTACAATTTAAAAACAATGAATAGAAGTTTTTAAAAAAATTCCATTTTTTCCAATTTGAATTGTTAGTACTTATTATATTAGAATCATTCACGAGTTATCAAGTTGCAATAGAACGATGGGAACGTTGGGACACGCAAGGTTAAACTTCTCAAGAAACCGTCAGTGTTGGGCGCTGTTTCTGGGAGAATGAAACGTTTTCGATTATCGAATCTGAGCTTATTGTCGAATTTCGCGGCTACTGCCGTACGACTGGTAATGCGTCCTACAATTGATATCAAGATGTTTTAATGTGGATGGAAATTGCGATATGATTTGAATTTCACGTCACCCGTTACTGGGGAGTGAACGTACGTGCTACTCTTACACCATTAGTTTCATACACTTACCAACATTAGGTCGCGAGTACCAATGCACAAGCCTTTAAAGTACAATATCATAGAAAATAAGTTTAGTATGATTTGAAAAATGACGTGAGATGGGTTAAAAATAATTTGCAAAAAAAGATTTTAATTTAGCCTAATCACTGACGTAAAGGCTACGTGAGGTACTTCTACGAGTAAAGAGTGCATTGATATCTACAGATAAAGTTTTATTCTCAAGGTGTAATTCGTGAGTTGTTTAGAAGAAGTTTCTTACATTACGCCTTGAGGTATTGCCAATAACATGGCCCCTATAGCTGAGCAGGAGCTATGATTTGTGCCTGTCTATACACACTAAAAACGATGGCATTATTTTCGGTTAACAAATATTTTCCAGAGAATTCCCTATATAGTCAACAATTCCATTACAGAATGAACAATTGAATGAATCAATGTTGTGGAAAGCTTAATTATTTCAGAAAATCTCTTTCCATTGAAATACAAATGCTCATTCTCAGTTGGTGTCCTTGTTATCACTACATATATACCATTAGCCTCCGTCATCAGTATCTCAAGTCCAAAGTGTCTATTTACCATTTTAATGATCCCCGCATATTTCATAACACTCCTTCGTTGTGATCCTACAGCATTGGGAGACCAAACTTTCAACGGGGTTCAATAAATACGGCAACATTGACACAGTCAAATATTTGACAAATAGTGACCTCAGCCGTATGTTAGATGCGCATTAAAATCCTATACGAAATTGTGAGACACATCAATCAACAATGGTATATACTAATGCAATTTGGTATTAAAATGAGTACCCCAAAATTATTATCTGAGCTCTATTTTAAAAATTAATATATGTACCAGAAACATTTTATTTGGAAATTTCCTTGATGCGTAAGAGGGTCCCTACTTGCCAGAAAATATAAAAAATAATAAGATTACTTCAATGTTTATATGCTTTATTTAACTTCACAAGGATACGTGGATACTCGCAATACAAAAAAGTCTTTCCGATAAAATTTGCCCAAACGTCGTAAACTTCTGATATTTAGTAACAATACATAATTTTCCAAAAAGATAAGATGCCCATGCGCAACCATCCGCGTTACGGCCATTTCATCATGGAACCAGCAATGGTACCATAATACAGGTTTCACATTTGAATAACCTTTTCAAAAAGTGCGAGATGTTACGTGTTCAGAGCATTCAATATTACTAGTTCGCATTCACTACACGTAAGCTGCAAGCACACTTGACAGAAACAGGTCGCGCTGAAACTTTGTATACATGACGTGAAACATATACCGAAGCATCTAGCGCGACCCGATGGACAGTGTGAGGAAGTACTAGTGATCAAGTAAACGTAAAAAGAAAATGTTAAACGTTGTACGAGATATACTGTCGGGGAAAATTGCAATTTGCGCACGATATCTTGAGCTCAGGTTCCTTACCTTATACAACAGGTAATTACCGTCACAATACGACACTACGACACTGTATTTAAAGATTAGTTCCACAGGCTCCTTTAAAAGCAGAGACGTGGATATTCTTAACGAGAAAGTCCAAAGAATTAGAGAAACATCGATATAGAGTGCAGAGTGTAATGTAATTGTCACCGATCAATGAATCGGCAGTCAATTTTCCAGTCTAGTAGAAACTGTTGCTCCGTGAGATTGATTTAAAACAAAAGACGTTAACACAAAAGATTCCTTGTTTCGACTACAAACTCGTCTTGCCTGACATATGTCGCGTGCTATGATATTGCTCAGGAATGGTTTTAAATTTTCTATTGTGATTTTGATTTAGTGCGCTCTAGTATTTTTCGGGAGCCTCGCATGCCTTCATGACAATTTCGCCTGATACCCACAGAGACAGATTATTCGTGGAATAAATGTCAAAAAAATTTCGTGGAATTGAATTAATGAGCAGCATTAATGAAAGATATTTTAGTCTTAGTTTTCGTCTTGTCCTTCACTAGGAGGAAGAGTCGCCCGGGAGCAGCTGGCGCGAGAACATCGTAGACTTTTTATAACGTAGCGGAAAGCAATCACGTAGCTATTAGCTTCTGAAGGCTTAAAATGTATTGCACGTTAAAATAAAAATAGTAGGCTTTTCGAACTATGCCGAGGGAGTGTGTGCTCAATTTCTATAATAGAGCACCTACATTTGCACTCTTTCTACTAGAGCTACCCATGAACGACATCTGTATGACATAAATTTATTAAATAATTATTATATTACTATAATTATGTATCATATATACAAGCAAATACATTACAGATTAATGCCACCAACATACTGTTGCATCATGGATAACTCGAGTTAGCAGCACAGTCATCTCAGTTGGAAAGAAATTCCGTACGGTATGAGCCGGGTGATCGACTAGCATGGGCTGGAAGTTGCGCGTTGAGCGGCCACGTCCGTCACTTCCGGAGTTGGCGTTGGCGCAAGCCCGGAAGCTCCAATGCGGTGTTGGCCAAGGTGCTCCCGCTTCGCAACAGCTCTCCACTGCGTGCGCTGAAAGCCGACACAGGACGGGTGTTTGGTGCACGCGCCGGGAGTGGCCGCGCGACTGGCCGTCGCCACGTGCCGTTGTTTCAGAGTGGGGGAGGGGGGGCTGTGGCTGACAGCGCCGCCGAGTCTTCGCAGCACCCTCCCCCCGGGAACGAGAGAAATAATTATTCTAGGTCGCCATTGTTTATTTTTTAATTGGTTTATTATTTTCTTTTTGCTGCTGGATGGCACCTCTCATCAGTTTTGAAAAAATATTTGTTAAACATACTAAAAAACAAACTTTTGTAATTTCTAATTACATTATTTAAATACATGTTCGTCTCTTTTTTGGTACGGAATAGTGAACAATAACGTCAGATATAACGCCAGAACAGAAAAAAATATTAAACTTTGTGGTATACGCATGGAAACAGACACTATTTGCAAATAAAAATGTTTAATTCTTATTCGTCTACTGTTCGTGTTATGAGGTTCATTCTCGTAACCCATTTCTTACATTCCAATTATCGTTCGTCTTCTGCGGTTGACTCGTACTATGTGATTAAGAACAGTTTGGAGGAAAACCCCTCGATTGGTCCGTTTCTTAGGACTATTCCGTTTCCAACTAAAATGGCATATTCCAAGCAATGTCGTGAGAGACTACGAGATTTTTCCTTTTTTTTAAAATTCTCATCTTCGATTTAGATACTGTTACGTGTTATCTCCAGGGTGTTGTATAGACCAAGTACGATGTTGTAATTAATGATGCCATCGTGAGGACGAGCGCAGTTGATAAATGCTGGGCTTCACGAGCCTGCGAATAAATCCCGGTTTAGATGATCACCACCGCAGGCGAAGTGCAGTTTGGGCCGGTACAAAAGGGAAATTTCACACTGTTCGGGTGGTTGGGGGAGTGAGGGAAGTGGCGAACCGCCCAGGCGGGGGCGCCGGTCCTCTCCTCACCTCCCTCCCGCCCCACCCCGCTCATTAGGGTTGCAAATGCGCCGCGGCGCAGGCAGTGACCGGACCGAACGGCCCCGCCCCGCGTACGGCCGCCTGCCGCCTCCCTCCTCGCCACCGCTCGCCGGTCGCCGGTCGCCGGCGCCGGTCGCCGTCAGCGCGAACACACACGGCGGATCGAAGGTGGCGGCCCCTGGAGCGCGATGGGGGGGG
>BOPP01000103.1:4214024-4230605 GCA_017312745.1 Gryllus bimaculatus
TAGCCCCCCCCCCCCCCCCGACCCAAAGAGTTCATTTGGCGCCACACAATGGAGCACGTCGGCGGTTTGGCGCTCAAAACCGCCTCTCCTTTGTCACGGAGCGATTTTTCCCCTCGCCTCCGTTTCTGTGTTCATCCGTTTCATTAAGCACGCGTGACCGATTCCGCGGCGCGCGCCGTGCGAAGACGCAGTTTTTCGTGTCTCGTCGGCCGCGCGTCCTCGGCGTCGTCGCCGCCGTGACGAATCAATCGCCTGCGCAAAGCTGGACGCTTGCGGCTGGGCTCTGTGCTCGGGGCTGAAATAGTCAACGAGAAAGAAATGGTTCCCTTCGGACTAGGCGCCCGCCAGCCAGCGACTGAAGGTAGGGTGGTTACTTCCGAGCCAGCGGACTTTCTCCCTTCACGTAACGACGTATCTCATGCCCGCATGCACATGCTACCATACGCCTTCATGATGACGAAACTACCACAGAAAAAAATATTAGTAGGTGTTTTATTTTTTTCGAATATAGCCAGGATTCGATTATTTAAAATAAAGAAAACTTAATTCACGATATAAATAATATGATTCACCTAAAATTTCATCCCATTTAAAACAAATATAATACTTTATGTATATTTTTTCAAAAGAAAGAACAAAAAAGGTCTATTTTCCTATTGAAGGTCAAATATGAAAAATATATCCACCAAACTATAAAAGGAAAATTTGTAGAACGAAGGCGAAAAAATAGTGGAGAAAACATATTTTATGCCGGCCACAGTGCACGTGACATTAACTTTGCAAAAGAAGAAAATTATAATGCATTCGGCCCTCATTTCGAGTGATTTGATACTAGTTGATATCTCGTAAAATGTGGATAATTTTATTAGGCACAATCTTTTTGAAATTACAGAACAATTTTCCTTCCGATGATAAGTAAAATTGTCCATTTGCACATTTACCAATTGTTTTATACAATTTATTACCAAAAAAGAAATTCATATGATTACAAATGCTAAATGCTTACTACTTAGTGCTAAGTAGCATTCCGATACCAATGAAATGAACGTTCTTGGTTTAAAACCCTAACATACTTTAAGTAGTTTTCTCCTCAGAAGCTGATAGGTAATATTAATACATGTACTAATAATGTAAGAAATGCAGAAATACTTGTTTGATCATATAATGATATTAATTTCAAACTACGTTTCATGATAACGTTCGCTGACTTTTCGTGACATTATTTAATGACATTAGCAAAATGTTTTGGAGATACCTGAAGAGTTTTGATATACATCTTATCCAAACAGTACAAGAAATTTCCTCGTCGTTTTGAGAGGTTCCTAAATGCATGTGGCCGGTGAATTTTGTAAAAAACGACCTTCTTTGAACATGAGCATAAGAAATGAGAAAGTGTTTAAAATATGTAGGATTTATGTAGTTTACAATATTTTTTTTGAAAGAATTGACGTCGCCGTTTGAAAATCACACCAAGCCTGATTCTATCTCTTCTGCTACATTTGTCCCGCTTCATGCAATCTGTTTTGCTCACTTAGAAGTAACCGTAATTTGCCAGCCTCTCCTGTCCCCGCGTTTTTTCCTGCACCGGAATCCTCCTCCGCGAGTCGGGCAGCCCCTGCCATCTGTAATTACACTAAAACAGTAATTTTCTTTCCCCATCCCGCGCCACCAAGCAACTGTTATACGTTAATAAAACCCTAACATCTTAAATTGCCGCGCACTTGCCCGCTCCGCCCGCCCGCCCGCCGCCGGGCCTTCGCATCCCCCAATTCTGTGCACCGTGGCCCGCCCTCGCCCTCGCCCTCGTCCTCAGTGTCCCCACGCGCTTTCCTCGCCTGACGCCTTGTCCTATCTGCCGCAGGGGTGGCCCTCACTGGCGGACGCGTGGCGCCCCGCTGGGGTGCGCTGGTTCCCGCAGCTCGCTCGCGCCAGCAAAGCCCCACGCACAACTGCACTTCACTTCTATTATAACGCAAGCTTTTCAAAAGCTCCGTCGGCGCCCAACTCAACTAACAAAATCTCAACAACTTATCCGTATCAGAAAAAGCCTTCATATTTATTTTCTCATCCCTTCTAACAAGACTCCTCACATAACAATAATTATTTATAATTTATAATCTTTTATTCATTGTTTCCTATTGTGATATTTTCCTCGATTTTTCGGTATAAAATAATTGACTATCAATAGTTGTCCAAGAACAAGGCAGGATTTTCCATCATTTGAAAACAGTTGAACAGCGTACTTTACGTAGTACGTTACGTGAACAGATGTTCACATCGTCAAGGTACCATATACAATGTTGTCATTAGCCTGTAAATCCAATTAGAAAGTCTACCATACTGTAATTAATGCTGTAGGTCTGTTCGAAAAGCCCACTAGGTTGTGGCCAACATCAAGATGACGCGAGCGGAAACAAATTATCTATCGCCTTGTTATTTAATTGCGTTATATTTTTTTTTGCTGCTGATGGCAACACTCTCATCAGTTTTGAAAAAATATTTTTAAACAACTAAAAAAGCAAATTTTGTAATTTTAATTACATTATTTAAAATACATGTTCGTCTCTTTTTTGGTACAGGAATAGTGAACAATAACGTCGATAATAACGCCAGAACAGAAAAAATATTAAACTTTGTGGTATTACGCATGGAAACAGACACTATTTGCAAATAAAAATTGTTTAATCTTATTCGTCTACTGTTCGTGTTATATGAGGTTCATTCTCGTAACCATTTCTTACATTCCAATTATCGTTCGTCTTCTAGCGGTGACTCGTACTATTGTGATTAGACAGTTTGGAGGAAAACCCCTCCGATTTGGTCCTTTCTAGGACTATTCCGTTCCAACTAAAATGGCATATTCCAAAAATGTCGTGTAGAGACTACGAGATTTTTCCTTTTTTTTAAAATTCTCATCTTCGATTTATAGATACTAGTTACCGTGTTATCTCAGGGTGTTGTATAGAACCAAGTACGATGTTGTAATTAATGATGCCATCGACTGAGGACGAGTCGCAGTGATAAATGCTGGGCTTACGAAGCCTGCGAATAAATCCCGGTAGAGTGATCACCACCGCAGGGCGAAGTGCCCCCAGTTTGGGCATACGTGGTCGGGGACCCGAAGGGGACAGGCGACGTCACCGCACGTGTCCCGTGCGAGGCGACATTCCACGTGTTGCGCGGCACAAAAGCGCGGCCCGCCGGCGGAATTGCGGCACCTGGAAACCACAACAAGGAGCCACGCGGAGACGCGTCTCACGCTGGGGGACAGAGCGCGGAGGGGGGCAGCCGCTTTGTGCGACTCGGCTGCCGCCGCGTTTCGGCCCAACCGCGGCGACGTCTCCTCTTCCTGTTCGCCGTTGCGCGCGCCAGCACCCGCCCTGTCGCCTGGGGCCGGCGTCCCCCGCAGGAGACCCACGAGGGCCGGGCCGCACGGCAAATCACAGCCGGGACGGCTTCGACTAGCTAGATAGCTAGCGCCGATTCGCGGGAGTTCTAGCCGCCGACAGGCGAACGCCACACTACCAAACGGACGACGGTCGATCTTTCCTTCTTCTTTCCCTGTATCCTTGAATATTTAAAGAAATAAACAAATTTAATTTTGTGAAACAACGTATTGCATGAATGGTTCGTAAAATAATAACTGTTGGACAATTCGTTGTTTCGTAATCTATACGCTTCATCCACATTTGAACTAAATAGATCATACGCCATCATACATATTTGATTACACAAGAATGCACCTACACTTTAAGGTGTTTTCGGAAAGATATTGTACAGCTCGGCAATACCCATGACGTGTCCAATGTAATCCAGGATGCTACAAATGTCACGACAAGAGGTTGAACCGGGACAGGTGTCTCAGAGCATCTACCGAAGTCCGTGCAGGGCTCCTGACCGGGAGGTCCTATATTCGGGTCCCGACGGTGGCAAGACTTTCGAGACTATCTTCTCAGCAAGGTGGAATTCAGTGACTATGAGGAGGAGGGATTCTAGCGGCCGGCTGTGCACTCTACTGCAACACATGCGCTTACAGCTTGTCGTGGCTGGGGCGGTGCATGTGTGGGAGGATACTTGGTGGCGGAAACCCCACCAGCCTAAGGTAGATTAGCACCGGAACTCGCCATCCAGCGGCGGACGATCACCTTTTACAAAACATGCACTATACTTATGGGACTAATGACCTCGTTATTTGAGGCGCCCGGAATCGCTACGAACCGACCGACCGACAAGCGGTTGGGGTGGTGGTGAAAGAGAAGCAATGGCTGTCAGTTTACGATTACCACGTGGTCCCCTTTCGCAAAGCATCGCTGAACTGGACATTGTTGCGTCGCCCTTTCTTCAGGTCCCTGCCGTGTTTGTCGCAGGGGTGCGCGAGAAGGGCCCCGGTCCTTTGGCCGCCGCCGCCGCCCGTCTCGCAAGCAATTTGTTTGCGGTGCCGCCCGCTGTCCCCGGGTCGCGACCTTCAAAAGCCCCGCGGTCGCTTTGCTCCGCGCCGCCCCGCCCCGCCCACGCGGGCTCCGACGAACACCGCGCGAGAATTAGCCCCAGACAGGAGTTAATAGCCAGGGATTGGCTTATGCGCCAAAACGGTTTGTTGACATAGCACTTGAGATATTGATAGGAAAAGAGTGAGGTTGTTGTATTGGTGCAGTGGTGACGTTTTCTCATATAGCTATCAAAACGAAATTTGTACATTTTTTATACCCATAAATATATATAAAATGGTGCTTATTGTGAAGAATAAAACACCTTCAAAAAATTGTTTGATATCGTACACTGATACCTCTTGATTCATTGCATTCTTAAAGACAGTATATGAAATGAAAATGGCTTATCAATCTACAAACTGCGATAAGGATGGAGACATGTTCGTGATCCATTGTTCTACTCACTACCCTCGTAACTACTTGAAATAGATTGACGCGCTCAGAAAGTACGTATCAGAGCTGGATGTTTCTAGACATCTTTTGCCGTATCACTTTGGCGCTTCATACCGCTAAAACCCCTGGTGACGAAAGTTCTCACACTTTCGGACAATGGACTTACAATCCGTCCTTCGCAATGTAGACATACAAGTTACCTGCATTTCGAGAATAGTTTTCACGCACAATTTAGCGCTTGAACATTTCACAACTATAAGAGGAGAATTTCTACAGTGCTTGAACTAACGTCATATTTGAGCTCTGTACCAAGCACAATAACCATAATGCAATTCCTATACTTAAGTGGAATATATCACGCAATGTTCACTTCCAAAATTGCGGTTTATTACGAAAGTATACAAGATTTTAGATTGAATCTAGTTGAAATCCTTAAGATCGCCAGGTCAGTCATTGAAGAAATACGTACACACAATTGCGAAAGGAACTTTGTTTATAAATGTTATAATGCAGAGGAATTAAAAATTGAACAGTGCATATCTACAACAAAAATTGTTAATAAGGAATTCTGATAGACTAGGCGACAAAAAAAGTCTCGTATAAACGTTTTACTAAAAAAGGTAATAACATTTAAAAAAATTCATGGCAAATGTCATTGTCTTTTATCCCGTCGGTCCGGGGCTCGGCGCCGTCAGTAACCGGGGCTACCAGATGATAACCCGTCCAGGAATCGTGGTTTTTCGAGTTGCTTTTCAAGTTTAAGCAATTCGGCCAACGACGCTGGCTCTGCTGAAAATCTTGGTACCATAAAAAAGCGGCATATGTACGTCTGTCTTTTGTGTCGCAATGGCAAGTGTGTGACGATCACGTGTGATTGCAGGTGATAGACGCCGAGTTCCACAGCAGCCCGGCCATCCCGTCGCTCGCCGTCATCGTGGTGTGCTCCGTGCTGCTCGCCGCCATGGTGCTGATCGCGTCCGTGCTCGTCTGGAAGTGAGTAGACCGGCGGCGCAGCGCCATTTCCACCCGATCATTGCATGTTTTCCATATATATATATATATATATATATATATATATATACATATATACATTAATAAGGCTTCACTAGCCTCTAGAATGAATATCCGAGAGAAGAGAATTTGACAGTGGTAATTTTCAATAATTTATAAGATATTTAACACAGCGAAACCCCAAAAAATCTCCAGAAAAATTCACATAACTTTTCTTTAAGTTTAAAAAAAAAAAAGTACATTAATCTACGAAAATTAAATTATATTTTACTTGGCACTTCTGTCCGAAAAAATGTTCAATTTATGGACACTTGAAAATCATTTGTCAAAGTCATTTTTCTTAAGGAACACAAAACTAAAATATTGACCAAGTAAACTATCAGGCACTACATTAAAGATCCATAGGCTTCAATCATTGTTAAATTCATATATGCTATTATCAAAGCATTGAAGTTTCTGGTTAGTAAACATCTTTTTGATCAATACTACTTAAATGTTAGAGCATTAGGAGTCGGTGTTCAACCTCCATCATTGGCAAATGTTGGCTCCTAAGGAATGAAATTCACTCTTTGGGCAAGAGTGCGAAAGACTTACATTACAGTTAAACATAAACTACACAAGGGTATTAGGAAACACGTAGTGTCCAAATGCCTACCAAAAATTGAAGTGAAATACGTGTATTACGAATTTCATACCAAACAAATTGTGCAATGAACATTTTATTAAAATTGCCTTCTAAATTTCCAGCAATTTACAATGAAATTAAATCTTTTTTTCTACTCATGCTCATGACTAAAATATAAACATTTCCCGTGCAGCGTTAAGCAGGATTATGACATGTGCGAATCAATACACTTTCCGGAAATAAAATCGTATGCTATTTCTTGGGCGTCTGCTCCTACTTGCGTGACATGATAGATGCATAACATACAATTATTGTCCAAACTACTACATAGGATGTTTGTATCGTGGATTGACCTGTTCCTGGAAAGTATTCAGCACGCAAACCTTCCTGTATAATCATGGAACATCTAGATTAAAGATAAGCAGTTCTAAATAACGTAGAGAAACAGTCCGATCACATCTGAGTAAAGGTTTTACGTTTTGAATTTGCGTGTCATTCGTATAACGACATGCTCCATCACTTCACAGTTGTAAATGCTGTTCACGCGAATCTCGCAGTCCTTCTCCGCCGTTGCCAGCGTCGCGCGGAGATGACGAGACAAGACGCTATACTCTATGTTTCCTCCTGGATACGGCTCCTGCTATAAACTGCATTATCGTCACACGAGAAACCGTCAGAATACAGTTCAGCGATACAAATCACTGTCGATGAAGATCCGAAGAGTAAGTGGAGACATTAACCTTTGCTTTCCCGCGAAATATGACTAGCAGAACTAGACAACAGCGGTAGCGATTTTTAGGGTGGCTTACAATGAATTTAAATTCATATACTTTTTTTTTTATTCTCGATGAAAAAAACAGTTTACACGAAGGCATTGGAATTGATGAATATGCATGGACGCCACTAACTAGCTGCTGCCATACAGAAAATACCAAACCTGAAATTAAGTGAAATGACACACAATAAAGAAGCGGGCGAAAGGGGGTTTTGCGCAGCAGAACAGCCGTGGCACTTCCGTTTGAATTTTCGCCCCGGGCGGAGCGGGGTGGGTGGGGTGGTGGGGGGCGGGAGCGGGGTCGGATTCGACGCCTTAAGAACCGCTTGCTCGGTCGGTCGGCAGAGAAGACGGCGCGAAGGGGGGATCTGGCGGGAGGAAAAGGGGCTGCGGGGCGCGCTACAACCTGAGCAGTAGAGGGAAGAAGGGTCTAACTAAGTCATCTGCAGTGACGCTAGCGTATTCTGACTTGATCATTATGGCTTCATGTGTCAGCCTAGCGGAGACTTTACACCAACGCCACTGATAAGAAGTATATGAGCTCGATCGGTAAGGGGGGTGCTGTGTAGAATTTGCATACATAAGACATGTGAGAGTTTGATGATACATTATTTCTTCTCTCTGATAGGCAAAAATCCACCGAAAATCCTCACGGATACGGTTATGAATCTTTTCTCTCAACAGTATTACTCTCAAGCCGGCATGAGGCGATCTTCAGATTGCACAGGCCTAATGTCTAGATTAACCTCCTCGGACATGTGGTCACTGATAAGAGATGATGAGCTGATAGTCAACCTGTTTCTATAGATTTATGTTGTTCACAGCTACGTTGCTATGGTTACGCGAATAGGATAAATACAAGTTGAGAACGAAGATCCCCCGCGCGGCTTCGTAGACGTTTAGTACGGTACACTGGCTAGACAATTTCGCCTTTAAGAGCTTATCGATGATAGGAAGGCATAGAGGTTTACAAGAGACTAACTATTCGACCTTCACGCAGTCAACACGGTTAATTTCTTGAGACACTTAATATAGGTATGACTAAGTACGTCGAGGTATTATAACAACATTCTTTGAGTACCTCGAAAAACTCGGAGACTTATTTTAGAGCGGAGAGAGGTGTAAACGCCTTCAAGCACGGTTGGCCGGTATGGTTCGTGAAGACGACTGATGCCAATACATTACTAACAGTTGTATATCGACCTTACGGAGCTCTCCACGTATATTTGACCTAGAAAGAGGAGAGAGGACGAAGATTGTCAAGCAACAGTGTAAAGGGGCGAGGTCGTACTGAAAAGGGAGGATAGTTTGGAGAAACTGGTCTTGCATGGTAGGACAATTAAAAAGATAACCCATAATATGTGTGCGATCTACGAGTGTATTAGGAGTAGTGTTTTAATGTGAGAATACATTGTGCAAGTGTAACATATATACTCACTATATAGTACAATAAAATGCATATATGCTATCAATTGACTTAGCAGACACACACTGTGTGTAAAACGCGCAAATCACTTTCGATATCTAGATTTCATCTCACTGAGAGGTTTCAATCGAAATCTGTGAAACGTGTCTTTGCTCTACCGAACTCGCCAGCTATCTATACGATATGATCTACATCTATGGTATAAAGGGAGCAGAAGCGTCTATTAATTATCGTTTTATGTGATAGATCGTAGGAGACAACACGGTGAAAGTGCCATGCGCTAGAAAGCACTAAGCGAAGCGTAACGTTGCTTCTCAATCTAAAATGTCGCTCGATGAGCTGAATTGACAGAGAGATACTCGAGTCAGCGGGAGCGAAGTATGTTATGAATTCAAGAGTGGAACATTCTCTAATACTAACTGCAGCTAGGAACGACAACGTATTGTAGTTTAGTGCATTCAAATTATCAAATTATTCGTATGGAGTCCACAGGAGAATCTATGTGGTATGATTCACAGAATTTACATCATGCTTGATTAGTATATCTGGAAACTGAGTTGAGGTGCTATTTTGATTCAGCATAATACACTTGTTAATATAGTTGTGACGTGATAATATTTGCACTTCTCTCCATCATTATTAAGTAGAATGCGACACAATGTGAATTGCTCATAAAAATACGACGCATAGCGTTCTATTTGACACATCAGATCTACCCATTATCTCGGGTTTTAGTTCGGAAAATGTGAACTGCGTTGGAACATACGGATTAGGAAGTTTCCCGTTTCCAATTTCAACGCCGGGTTTGTGACACGGTTGGATATATGATAGCATGCTATAGATCTAATTATAACAAAGTTGTTCGTTCCTAGTCTTTGCGTAGAGTGGAGAGTGGTGCATGCCTCTAATAGATTAGTTGTTCTGTCCCCTTCTCAAGAGTGCGTATTAAATCGGGCTGTGTATAGTAAAGGATGATATAATTATAAATAAATCTTGTAATGTATAAAATATCTTGACACTGTACCTGGGGATCCGACAATAAGCGACTATAAGAGTACAGAAGATCATATATTATAGAATTACTGTGAATTCCTTATATATTGCCTCAATTTTTTTTTACGTTTCACAGCAACTATATAATATATCGCTTCATTATATAGGAGATTATTAATAATCAAGGATTTTTCGACTACCCGCGCCGGGTACTCTCGTATGTCCCTCATGGGGAACATGTTAAACTTTACACTAAACACTAGACACACATTGGCAGGCTGCTCGTTCTGAGACAAATCTACTACATGATTGAAGACGAGAGACAACAACCATATGCCACACAAGAGGTTTTGAACTAGAGACTTCACCGAACCTAAATATGTCGTAAGTTGGTCAAATAACGCTCTAGCTATCATGGAGGTCGGGCTTCCTTAGGTTTAATTATTCATAATAATATATAATCATTATATACTATCATAATGTGAACCACGGAAATGAAGCGAGTTGGGTAGTACTAGCTCAGTAGTGCAGTCACTCGAGAGTATCGAGGTGGGGGTCGTGAGATGGGTCAATTTTAAGCGCGTTTGCGTCGCGAGAGCGCTGCGTGTGATATACGTGGTTGAAGAGAGACGCATTGAGGAGCTGGCGGAAGCGGCGTTTTTCCGGATGTGGCGTGTATTTCCGCCGAGCTCAGAGAGTCGGTGGACATTTGAGCGAGCAGGGAGGAGCGGTTTCCACCGCGGGCAACAGAGGTTCTTCGTTGCAAGTGCGCTGTCTGGTTTAAGGAAATATACACAGTATACGTCGTTAGTTTGGCCAGGGGAGCAGCCAGATATTGTGCGACGCTACACATGAATGATAGGAAAATCGGCGGAATAGCTATAACATGCATTGTAAATGTCTGAGGTGGTAGAGGACGTCAGTGATACAGTCATGAGCATAACGCTCACAGTCGGAGAGGAGAAGAACGCGACCTGCCGGGAGCTGGGGGCACATAAATACCGGTCTGACAGGAGGAGAAGGCATTAGAAATGTTCGTTGGAATCAGATAATCGGAGGTCGAAGTGATAGACGTGTGAGAGAGTCCAGTCCGGCGATGCGTGCGCAATTTGACAACTTACAATCTAATATATGAGCTGTCGTCTTAGCTTCTGAGACTATAAACACATATTATATGTGTGTGCATAACAGTAAAAAAAGATATCAACAACACTAGTAGTATGTTATCTCAACAGTACACTTAGAAAGATGGAAGTAAAATTGATCAGTCGGGGCAGTAGAGCAGATCATATGAAGAAGTTCATCGGAAATCCTTAAAATCTGAAAGATTTCATTGCATCTCTTTCGAAAACATATAATTTCATTTAAAAATAATATAAAAATATATATTTTCAGTAAGTTAATAACTTCAAATTAGGGTATGTAGTAGGTATTGCAATGATATGCCTAAATATGGATTTAATAGTAAGAAACTGACTTGGACAATGTCCACATTTGTTGCACTAAATCTCTGGCTTAGGTCTAGGCCAGCGGGTCAACATTTTTCCACTACAGAAATGTGATAGTTATAACGTGAAGGGATTTCAATGTAATAAGTATATTAAAAGCAAAGAAAACTATTTTTTAAAAAAATAGTTTTATACGACATAATGAGAAATAAAAATTAGTTTACGTTTTTTAATAACATTATGATTAATATATCAAATATTTTACAATATCTGCAGTGTCAACTAGTCCTTCCTTGCTTTGAAAAATTGCGTACCTTATTTAAAGATATCTATTGTCCTGTGGCGTTGCTTGAGTAGGCCGGGGGGGGGTCCCCCTTCCTTTTCCCTCTGGTTCATCATAGATACAGTTTTAACCGTTTTGACCGTAAATATTAAATACTAAAATAAGGATTATACACTCCAATATTTTTTTACAATATAATCTATTTTCTTAACATACTTAAATAATATAGAAAATCATAATGTAAATGTTTTACATATGTTCCCGAATTAACGCAATAATAAAACTAAAATAATATATGAAGGTAATACGGAATTAGCCACCACTTCCCTATCCGGAAAAGTTTTTTTCATTAATACGTAATGGTAGGATGCATTAATTGAATACGTCTAGGAACTCCCAATGGGGGCTAGCGTTCTGTCCGGGGTCTGAGGTGTAAAGTCTGTTCAGATTAATAAATGGGTTTTTCCAACAAGGCTGCGCGTTAAAAATGAAAGTTGTAAGTCCTTTCATTCATGTCGGACGAAACTTAAAGCGCCTAGCGCATGCAGCCTGCGGCTAGCACTTCCCTTAATGTAAAAAAGCTTAATGAAGAATAAATATAATTTAGGAAATTCAGAATTAACTTCTCATTCCAATATGTTTCACTGCGTTACGCATGCTGCGGCTGAGTTCGAACATTATTTCACTCATCAGCGTCCTTTTAAAGCGCCAGGTACTGTTCGGAAGATCAACAATGCAGGAAAGTCAGATGTGGGTCGCCAAATATAAAAATTGGCCCACAACCATATTAAGTATTTAGACTGGCCCTGAGGCTCACTAGTTGGACACCGCCCGGTTAATAATATCACTGGAAGAGTAGAAAATGAGGACTTCTGAGGAGGGGGATGCTGTGGTGTGCAACAACATCGACCGAAGGCGACGTAGTTTCCCCCGCATCCCCAGTTCACTCCGGTCACTCGACGTTTGGCCGACAGGCGCTGGTTGTCCATCCCGTTTTGGCCACAGCAACGGATCGGCAGGCGAGAGTCTGCCAAGACAGGGCGGCGTGGTGGGCGGGCAGGATATGATCGCCTCCGCTGATAGTGGCAGGCCCGTGGGAACAGAGCGCGCGCTTGGCTTTCCAGCCCCCCCCCCCCTAATCAATAGAGCCATCCAGGGCAAACGGTCACGCGGATTTAGTATTCTTCTAGGACAGGCGCGCCGTTCCAGTGGTGACGAGCTATTCAACAGACTTTTTGCATTCATTACCGACATCATTATGCGAGCCTGTGCGCAATGTGCGACTGCAATTCCAGTCGCAGCCGAGAAGTTCTATATGCGAGGGATGCGCTCAACGTGAGGCAAAAAGTATTCGAACAGAAAAGTAAAAATTGTTTACGGAGAGTATATTTGCACGGGGCATTTGTTACGGGCTCACTCTAACACATGCACTGGGGGGTATATTTGCACGAGATCAAATGATGTACTGATGGAAGTCTTGTCTGGGAGACATCACGTGATAGTAACATTGCTTCTAGAAAGTAGTTGCATTTGCGCTGCATGTTTCACCGATTAGGCCAGCGACCGGACTGAGTATAGCTAAATAGAGACGTAGAATCAAGCTGCTCTGACTAGTAATATAATGTAATAGATAACTTGTGTTATTATACATATTGCCTTCTCATTCCTATTAATATATTATTATTATTATTATTATTGTTATTATTTATATTACTATTATTATCTTAATTTTGAAGTATGCTCACAGTACACTCCAATCATTCTTTAAATATTCTTACCTTCTATTTCGTAATAGTACGCATAGATAAGATATAAGCAATTTTCGAAATAATAATTTAGGGGAGTACTTAAAAATTCAGCCAACTTAAACATTCAGCACACAAGTCACATCTTACTATAATGTTTATTGTTGCAATTAACAAAATACAGAAACTACATAAATGATCATTATGGTGAGAGATCACTATTAATGTACGTACGTTACACGTTACTGTTACGTACACACTGGAATGTACGTATTCATTAAATAATTTGATATAGATCTAAATTAATATTATGAAAGTGCGGATGGGAAGTATGAAAACAGACATTAAATCAGATAATTAAATCTAGTCCATTAACACAGGAAGTCTATGTGTTACTGTTATACTCCAGTACTATGTGGAGAGAAACAGCACGAGTAACGTAGCATGGGTGAGAGAAGAACTAAACAAATGCGCTGTAAAATGCAAAACAGAACCTGAAAAATTAATACTATCAAACCTGGAATACTGTAAAACCATATCGCTTGTCATCCTTATAAATCAGCCCTTGCGACCCGCACTTCGGTGGCATCTCCAGCTGCCTTTTTATCACAACAGTATTACATTTTGCCTTTTTCCAACAATGAGAGGTAATGTATTACAATCACAAGCTCTAAACCGCCTTCGCCGCCCCCCGCCAACTGCGCGACGCAATAACCATGCGTTTCCTCTGTTTGGACGTGTTTACATATTTGCATACCATGTTGAAACGGCGCGAGTACAACATAACGTTGCTAGTTTATATTCGCGGGGCGAGGCCCCGTTGTCACTCACTTCCGGCGCTCCCAATCAAACGGCTCGGCACCGTTCAACCCCGCCACCCCCGCACGCAGGATAGGAAAGTGCCCTGTACTCACTATCAACCTTACTGATAAGAGGGATCACGCGACACCTCTGAAGTCAGAAGAATTGTAATGACAGTAATATATTATATTTAGTAATATAAAACGAAGTCAAGACTTAGTAAGTTCAAAATATCAAGCAGCTGGACTGCACGGTGAAAATGAGATCGTATGATGCACTTTTATATTTAATCCATATATGTTGATCACAAGTAAATGAAATACTATATTTCAGTATTGAGCTGCGGCAAAGAACGTAAAAATCGTAGTAAGTTTAACTTTTTTCTGCCTAAAGAGTGGAGCACATCGCAAATCTAGCATGGACTTGTGAAAATCAAAAGTTCGATGGTCAGCCTTGTAGTAGGAAAGTGACTTCTCTGTTATTACATTTTCGTTGGCTGGTCGCTTTCTGCATTTCTGGAACGCCTATCAAATTAAATATATAGAAACGAACCATGTTACAATTAAAAGACCGTTTACCACACACACCTGTGAGTACCGTGGTTTGAATTGCTAGTCGAAATGATTTTATTTTCGTCAAAACACTTAAAACCTGTTTGTGAGATATGGAGGTGAAGTATCTGAGATCGTTCACTAGTGTTTCAAGATATTCTTTACCCGTTCGTAGTAAAAAAGACGAATATTAGTACATGCAATGCAACAGTAACATTAGAACATTTGAAAACTGATAATTTTCCGCGGCAGAGATATAGAAAACTAAATCGCATCAGAATACTAATGATTTCATTTCATACTACAATTAAAAACAGCAATCCACATCTTCGGGCCTACTCCTACCCTGAAAGCATTTAGAGCTCAAGCTCAGAACCCTAACCAAATCAAGAAGCCTTCAAGCAATTCTTAGCAAGTAGCTAGTAAAAGTCGGAGCTGATTCCCTGCGGGTATTTAGGGGTTCTTAGGCAGTTCTCACACTTGAGCCGCCTGCTATTCCACCTTTGCTCCTATACCGGTAAAGTCATATCAACGGAGCCATATTTAAATCAGGTATGGTGGCGAAAAGGCATAGATGAAGAGGAGCATGAAAAATAATCAGTAAAGCGTCAGTGACGAGACAGATGGCTTTCACACTTCCCGGAACTTGCTCAATCGGAACGAAAATATCGATACTGGTAGTATTTCTTTTTAAACAAATTTGGTAACTTCTCTTTATTAATGGGTGATAAATTGTCCAGTACTGAATTTTGTTGATCAGAACTTAGGAACTAACGAACAATCACAGAGAACACAATTATTGAAGTGTGATGTGAGAGAGAACGAGCGTACAGACTGAATGGATACGAACTGCAACCATCCGCGATCTAGACCTATCGCATCGAGGCGCTCTCACACCAGTTCAATGCATTTTGAATGAGAGAATAGAAAGAGAGCGGGGGCGGGGCGGGGGCGCCGTGCTGCGACGCAGGGAGACGCGTCGCGTCGGGCCAGCGGCCCTGAGCGCTCACAGCCCGCCCGGCGACGAAAGTGCGGGGAAGGGGGCGTGGCAGGGGGCGGGCCGGCCCAAAAATGGAATTAGGGCTCGTTACGCCGGCGGCACTGCCACTCCGCAGCGCTCCCCCCTCCACGCCCCTGACAAGCGCCCGCGCCGGGCCCGCACGTAAAGTCTAGTTGCGCTTCATGCGATTACCCGGAATATGGGAATTTATGCTAGGCGTGAAATTGTATCGGGGAATGGTAATTGATGGCGGCGGCCGGCCCGCAAACGGCCCAGGGAGCGGGGAGGGGGAAAGAGGGGTCGCCGGACGTTGGGGCCGCGGGGACGTCCAAACGCGCCCCTCCCCAGCACCAGTGTTTCGCAAAATACCCGCGCCGCTTGGTCGACTGACCCGATTACTGAGAGAACGCGGCCCGCGATGATCCCCCGCGCCCGGACGCGCCCCACGTGAGGCCCCAGCGGAAGCGGCGCCATTTTCTTCCCGCGGGGAAGGCGATGTTTAAACTAGGTGGCCGGACTTATCCTGCAACAAATTCGCCTGACATGTTCCCGTTCCTGCAGTACGTTTTTTTGTAATTTGGGTCCTGATGAGGTTAGTCACTTCACACTACTTACAGAAAATACGAGTAATAAAGCCTGCCTTAGTCAAATCTCTGATTTCGTCGTGAGAATATACAAATTTGAAGTATTTTCACAACTAACAAAAAAAAATCCAAACAAAAATGCATCAGTTTTGAATAAGCTATAGCTTTATCCATTCAATAAAATACTCATTTTTCTCGACTTCAATTTGATTACGTCACTTAATTTAGGCACTGCTCCAGGTCTCAGGATAGAGATTTGTCATCCACATTGAAATCACAATTTTAGGTTTGTATCATACAGATTATATTTGTAAACCAATAAAACTATCGTTAGTAAAAATACGTTATTTTCACGGCTTCAATTCACTGAATTTCACCATTTTAGGGAACTAAGAAACCTAATGGTCAATAAAGACCAAGAAGTCGAAAATATATATATATATATATATATATATA
>BOPP01000103.1:4231138-4242128 GCA_017312745.1 Gryllus bimaculatus
TTCCTCCCCCGCAGCGTACTTTCACCAACCTAACGGTTCTGGCCCTCGTGTTAACGACGCCACAATTTGTTCATAATATTTCTGAAAATATTTGCCATTAATATATATATTTTAAATAGAAACAGTACATAATGATTGTCATTATCATTATCACGAAGAATTTCCACAATATATTTTTTTCTGTAACTTATACTCGAAGTAATATGCTCACTTTTAATATTAATCTGAGTTATATTTTGAGCTTTCATTTGGTATCCTAAATTCACTTTCGTCGATCACAATGTATTCCAATGAGGGATACGTAAATTAAATCACACTTACCCGAAATAACTTCGTCAGCTTGAGTCCTTCTCTGGCGGCAGGACATCACTATGCTTCCAAAGTAGTCGAAGATTCTGGAAAAAATAGTTGTAATAGATTTCGCAATCGATTAACTAACACAACAATAGAATATGAACTGATTTTTCCTTTATGTTTCTGACTGCTGTGAAAATTATTCACAAAGTGCAACACGATGCTTAAATACTTGCAAATTATTTAGATTTGCATTGTTTGCGTGAAATTAAGCAATTATTTGTTCATTGCTTGAAAAACTGCGATTAAATTCTATTAATATTGAACGTTTTTGACGTGCGTAGTTGTCTGTAAGTAAAATCAAGTTTGCAATTTCCTTAAACAGTTTGGATATAGAAAATACTACTGCTGCCAGCAATCGTATCGTTTAGGGTTTTATACTTCCATGTTCAAAAGTCCCACCGTAACAATTCAAAACATTTGTTCACTTCATTAGTTTCCATTAATATTAAATTTGGAATACTCCGATGTTCCATGAATGGATGCGGAGAATCTTCCACATCTTCACAGTTCCCGCCTCCACGGACACAGCTTCAGCTGCATTATTTTCCGGCGTATTACGAACCAAAAACTATTACATATGTAAGTAAACTAATAAACGTTTGATCGTCACGTAGTTTTACCTCACACATCTTCTAAAAAATAACATGTGAAGAAAATGTACTAAATTAAAAAATACGTTTGAAGTCAAAACATAACAGTAAAACCTCTACATCCTCTAGCAACCCTACTGAAGTTTAAATATCTAATACGAAACAAACTTGATCTCTAGTTATGACGCTGAGAGACAACGTTGTCCCCTGATGAACAGGCGGCTGCCGTGGGCCCTTCCGTGCACAACCGACGGCCGCGGGGGCGGCGAGAGGACACGCCCACCAAATGCGTGCGCGCGCTGTCGAGAGGCGACGAGGGAGGAGAGGAGGAGTGCCTGCACGCGCACGGGGCGTGCGTGGAAATAATTGCGCCTCATATTCGTCTTCCATGGGAGAGTGATGCCGTTCGGCTTGTGAGGACGAAACAAAGGCCGTGATATACGCCGGAGCTTCCAACCTCACACCCCCGCGCAGGTCCTCTTCCCCCCTCCAACTCCCGCCACTCCTCTCCCACTACACACACCGTGCGAGAGTGCCTTCTCAAAAATTCGACTTAAAACTCTTACATATTCGCAATTTAACTATAATGAACCTACACTGTACATAAACCGACTGTCTGGCTTGCGTATCCCGCAAGTCCCGCCTGCTCCGTCGGGGCTGGCCGCACGCCACCGGGCCTTGCCGTGACGACAGAGGGCCCACAACAAACGGGTGGGTGACGTGCGGGGGGCGAGGTGTTTTCCGAAATTTCTCTTTACGACGATCATATTTGTCAGATTTGCATAATTTGCACCTTTTTTTGAAATTATTTCTCGAAAGTTCGAGAACTAATTTCAAAATCGAATAATTTTGAAAAAGGACTTCGTAACGTAAATTCTATTTTAAGAATGCGTCAAATGCTGGTTCCAAATCGAAATTCGGACCATTGGTTCAGATGTAATCAGTAAAGTAATTTCCTCCGTGATAGTGCTGCGATCTATTGAATTTTCCTACTAGTATTATTCGGTGCATTTAGCCTCAAGGGGAACGTGTGGTTAGCACGAAGACTCCCCACGTCGTCGAGAAGTCAGTTTTCTCATCGTCACACAGCAAGAGATACTGAGACATAGAAAAGAAAACGCACAACTAATTTCTGCCCTGACCGGGAATAGAATCCGGGGTTGCGCCGTGGAAAGCGAGCACGCTAACCAACGAGCAACCGCGGGAAGTAAAACTCACAAGTAATATAAAAATCCCTAAACCATTTCGCAGCTACGTAGAAACACGTCCAGTTTTGTATTTACGTCGTTTCAGTAATACAAGATTTCAACTATACTGAAAAGGTGTGAACTAAAACATCTCAGCTACGTTTCTTCCTTATTTGACCCTTATTAATAAAAATACTGTAACATAGATGGCTACAGATAAAAAGAATGTAAAAAACAGAATATATGGAATAGTACCGTGCAAAATACCGACCCATCTTAAAAACGAACACTTTTCAGAAATAAGTTGGACCTCAATTAATTTTGCACAGTCTAAACTATTAAAATTAAATTATAAAACAACTTTCGTTTCCCTGAACCTTATTCTAATGAATTATTTCTATTGTACAAATGTTATCAGATTAGAATGTGTTTACCGCAGAAAATCTCCGTAGTTGTAGGAACACTCAAGACACCTCGACATATTTCGAAGAGTATAGGCGGCGGTATGTGGATTCGCATAATAACAGCTCAAGGAAAATCGAACTGAGTAGTCAGAAACCTTTAACACATCCCATGTTAACTGAAATTATAAACAGTGCTTGAGCCTGTCTTCTGAATTTTGGACAACTGAAGATGGGACACCGTATCTTTGACTCTTGCATCTGAAGTAATTATTGACTTCACTGAACGCCATTTTAGAATGAAGTTCATGATCACAATGGAACAGTGATAGACTATTGATATCATTATTAGTGCAAGTAATTTTCGATTATTCTTATTATAATTCCTTGGGTCCCGACATCCGTTATTGTTCCCTCTCCCAACATTGACGTATGGTGTTATTGCTATGTTTAGTGAAAATAAAAATAATACTCGAAATAATTAATCCTCAATTTGTCCTCAACATTAAGTAAAAATATAAAGAATTAATAGAATTGACTAAGCCTGCTTGTACGAATACCGCGGGCTTGGGCACATGCGCGTGGACCAAATTACCAGACGAGTAAACTCTGTCTGCGCTTCGGCAATTCATTTGCGCATAAGCAAGCAGCGCCCATAGACACAAATTACATTCCCGGCGCCATTTCTTCCTCGTAGCACAACGCATGACGTATGGAGCAAACGAGCGGACAATGGTTCTCTACGAGATAAGGGACGACGGACGAGGGACCACGAAGTAAAGCGCCAGCTAAACTAGTGCCCAAATCGTACGAAACAAGGGCAAAAATACACAGCTTGTTTTTGCCAACTTTATAATTGTTAATCTCTTGATGACCCCCTTTGTTAATGAAGGCGAGGTTCAGCTTATGTCATGGAGAGCTTCAAAGAAATTGATATACAAATAAGAATATTAATACTGAAATTTAATTATCCTTCTGAATGAATTTTGTGCAGATCGATTTAAGAATTGATCATTAAGAATTGATCTTCGATTAAGCATCGAAGGAGGCGAAATTTTATATGAACATTTGTGGTTGTTTAATGAAACAGTGTTAACCAATTCGAAAATTTATTTTGAACTTATTAGAATTAAGAAGGTCAGTAATGCGTGATTGGTATTTTTTGAGGGATGTATGTAGTATTTTTTTCAATTTATTATTGTAGTAAATTTGTTTCATAGCCTAAAAACAAAATCTAAATTGTCGAAACGTCGTGGATTTGATGATTTAATTATTAATAAAAATGTGAATTTTTTTATATAAGCTAACAAAGGAGTCAATTAGAGATAAACATAGGCACAAACACCCTACCCGTTTAAATACCACTACATTAGTGAAGGTCTGTAACAAAAACGTATGCAAAGCATGTGCAACGATGACAAATGCCAATGTATCCTAGCTGTCTACAGCTATTCGACATGTAGCTAGTCTAACTATCAAATTGGTTTGAAGATTCTGCTACCGATAGCATAAAATATCTACTTGTTACGGAAGTACTTACTTTGCCCTGTCAACAGCTTTTTCAAGAATGAACTGGCTATATTACTTTTTAAAATCAACATATGCTATACATCTAAGGAAGCATCAACGAAGTAAGGCTAAATATCGTAAGTTAGTTTTGAGAATAAAATAAGCTGATTTTTTGTAGCTCTCAATAATAAAATTAGTTCAGCAAAGAGGATTAAATTGACCGAACGAGTACTCGTAGAAACAACTGCCACTTCCAAAATTAGATACCAGTTTTATGTCGACCTTATACAGTTCAGTACTTCTAATTAAAAAGGAAAAGAAATTTTTGTAACCGAATTTGACCGATCTTCTTTTACCATACTCTCACGTATGAACTCAAGTACCACCTTTCGCTGTCTACGTGGATGTCTTACATCAACAATGATTCATTTCACGAAAGCCTTCCCTGAGAGAAATTCATTTTGTTGTCAATGGTTGTTAAAACTTCTACCTGCAACGTTGATTGGCGCTTTCAAAAGTTCGTGAACGATTTCCAATTGCCCATGCTTGAAACGGACATTCAATGTCCGTTTCCAATGTCTATTTGTCACACACGCGAAGCACTTTCATCCGACTTGTTTTAATTTTCGCGAAGCGTGTGAAACCATCACCGCCAGAGCGCGGCAGGGGGCGGCCGGCGCTCTTTCATTGGCGCGCTCGCGAGACAAAGACAACTGGACGCGTGATTATTGACGCGAATATTGACCACTCAGCGAACGCTGCAATGGACAACGCAACTGCCGGCGCTCAAATGGGAATCGGGCGCATGGGCACCCACTTGCGGAGCGCCGCGACACAGACCGAATGCGAGGGGGCGGGGGGAGGCAGCACTTGCGGTCACTCTCGTGGAGAAAGAAGCAAGTTTGGAGCGGAAAGAATTCGGAGTGTACACGCGAGGCCAAGAGTACACTAGTTACAAAGTACTCTTGGGGGTAAATTCGGGCCAGTGTTAGGACAGAGCGAAAAAGAAATAAAATTATTTTAAAAAAATAATATATGAAATAATGATAAGATAATTTCAAAGTTGTTACGACACATGTAATAATTGGTGACAGTTGTCATACTTTTAAGAACACCGTGTATCCTCAACACTCTGTTATTGACAAATGAACGCACAGCATTTTGAAACGAGCATTCGGCCACCAATTTTCATCGCAGATATTTTTTCCAATGTGTTTCATCAACACATATGACAAATGTTGGCACAATTTATTTATTACAAGCTGAAAAACTGTATTCACAGCCCGTCATGGATTGTTTCAGGTACAAAAAATTTAATATAAGTACTATAGCATACACGATAAATATATTACAACAATTAACATAAGCCACACTCACAACGTAACTCAGCAACTCAACCAAAATATAGACGATGTTGTTTTATGAACATAATTACATGCTAATGAAGTTTAACACACTTCGGGAACGGAGCCCTTAAACGTGAAGAAACCAGAAGAGCAAGCCATCTCTTCCAGCCGTTTCTTATTGTGGAAATCTACGTCCACACTCCATTAATGATTCCTTTGCCGCCATTCTTCCCCCCGCCGTAGTACAAATGGACCGAATTTGAAACAGTCGGATTGTGCCCCCTCCCGACATTCCTTTCGGCACGAAATGACCCTAGGACCAGACCGATCCGCTCGTGTTCGCTGGATCCCCAACTGCCCCGAAGGCAACACATTTATTCCATCGCCGCACAGAGGCTGCCGTCTCGCACATGGGAGTGGGATGAAGCGCACAGTTTTCGCGGTCGTGTTTCGTCTACTTTCGCTATTTCCACAGAGTGAATGCTGAGATGACCCCTCGTTGCGCTTCTGGATATTGTAACCACTGACTCACCCGATTACTTCATAGTCAAGAAATAAATCAATTCTGCAAAGGACCTATCTCGTATAGCGCACGACGCCCTACGCGCACGATACCTTGTCAAAAGCAGGAAGTCTAAAATAGGGGTTTCTGAACATGTATACCTTATATAGAACAATATTATACGCAATATAAAAGAATTAAAAATTTAACCGCTTTAATGTAACGTGACTAATTTTAAGCAATTCAATCGCGGAACACTGAATTATCCAGGAATAGGGCGATAAGCACTTTTTATGAGAAATGTCAGAAAAAGTGGTTAAATTATCCATGTCTAAGTGTACGTAGTTTTAGGCAAGTTTGGGTGTTTTTATTTAGACAAAAAGAATTGATAAGAACCGAGATTTCAGCTATGAACAACAAAACGCAGACGGCGAACGGAGAAACCGGCGAGGCCGCACGGTCGGTACGTTTCGCACCCCGTTCCTCTTGGAGCAGAGGGAGAGCCCGCCCTCCTGACGCCTCAGCCCCGCCAGCCCCCGCCCTCGGCAACGGGCCCAGCCAGCGCCACGCGACGCCGCAAGGGCCGCGCGGAGCCTCTGTGCCGCACACAATCTCATCGGCGTTGCGACACCGGACATAGGCGGTCTTGCCTATGACTGGTGACTAGTGACTAGTGGGCTGCAAAACATACCAATACTGCTGCCTGGGATGTGGATAATACGGTTCTTGGAAGTCAAAATTTGGCTAATTCTTGAAACGACACCCTTTTTCTGTCGTATGGCGCCAGGTGTATCGTGAACAGTAACGCGTAGAGTATGGGAATTCAGTCAAGTTTATTAGTTTATTGTATTATGCATTAGTATTTTGCATTTTTCAATCAAAATCTGAATCGTTTTATTGATTTCGTATTTTTCAACATCCCTGCGTAACCTATCAATTATTAACATACCTCAAATGCTTTAGTTTTCTCTAATTTAGTCATGAATTTGAAATTAGTAATATATAATTGTTAACTTGTAATGTTAGATATTCTTGTATAATATCGGTCGTCTCTGAACCGATCAAATTTAATTAGATGAAATGCTTGAAAACGATTCGTCTGAATAGTTCTCACTATTCCATCCCCATTGTAATCGTATGCATACTTCCAAGAGATCGCGCGATTATCTGCGCCTGTGTCATAGCATATCCTTCACCCTCCCGCTCCTCACAACTTTGGCGCCGAGGCCTCACGACTTCTTTTGGTGCGCGTACGAAAAATTGAAGAAGACGGTCATTTAGGTTTATTTTGTAAAGACAAAATAAAAGCTGCATGTGACGTATGAAGATCTTCAGCGCAATTTTTCTTCATTTCCGTCATCTGTGTTCGGTCATCTCTTAGAAATGTAATACAAATTATTCCATTGTAGCACATTCACAACGAATTTCCTTGAAGTACTGTGTGGGATTTCTACAGCAGCGACCAAATATGTATTTTGTGATCAGAAGACCTTCACTCTCCAATTTATCTGAAAATTGTAGGAAAAATACAATAAAATTTAAAAATATAAGTATTGTTTTACAACAGCAAATCGACGTGATGAGACCTAAATCTTAGTTTGCCTCGATAAGATGTTATATTCATCGGTATGTCATCGGCAAATATAAAATACAATTAATGAAGATAGCTAAAAATTTCTTGTCGTACAAAAATTCACAGAACAGGTAACTGTTCTTAGAAAATATTACGATTACAGTAGTTGTTTTCCATACATTGCAAATAGTATTAAAAAACCGCAAAGAGGACAGCTATAGAAATATTTTAATCTATCACGCTTAATCTTAAATTGTACTTAGTCTACATTTTGCAATCAACATTAAACAATAATAGTAGAGTTGAAAAACCTAATACGTTTATCATATTGTAACGTTCCTCGTGGTGAATTAAAACCAACAGAATCTTTAAACAAAAACGTTTATTCGGGAACAATTATACACTAAAATCTACTTGGTCTATTTACAGATATATTACAATTAATTATTTTTCTTTTACACACGATTCCGTTCTCTTGATGATTTATTTACACAGTTCACTCTTTACACACTATTTATTTACACAGTTCTCTTCTTCTACAGAATCAGCCAGTCCAATGCACTGTCCACGGTCCACTGCACTTGACCCAAATTCCCTGCACAGACCACAATTCCCCTGCGCAGACCACAATTCCTTGCGCAGACCACACTTCACTGCGCACACCAGGGTCCACTGCACTGCTGTTTACCGCGATGCCCACTTCACAGCTCAGCTTCCACTGCAGACTTCACACTGCTGACTGCTGTTTCCCCACTGCACCACTGCTTACCGCGATGCACCCTTCACAGCTCAGCTTCCACTGCAGACTTCAGACTGCTGACTGCTGTTCAACCGCTGCACCACTCTTCACCGCAATGCACATTTCACAGCACAGCTTCCACTTCGGACACACTGACGGACTGACTGCTTCTCTGCCACTCACTTCTACTCACGTCTTCTACTAACTTCTTCTACTAACTTCTTCTACTAACTTCTTCTACTAACTGACTCGCGGCCGCCGGCAGCGGCGCATTTATACCTGCCCGGCGCTTGTCTCCAGGCACCCGGCACATTCTGGGCGTTTCCCACGGCTCGCGCATAGTCCGGAACCGTCTAGTTCGGGGGGGAGGGAAGGGGCGCCGGCAGATGACGCAATCCACGCGCAGCGAATTCCGGCATGTGATGCAATATTCGTAACAATATCAATAAGTGAACTAGAATCTGGAACTTATTTGAACGTATTTTTTTCAATTACAAAATGGCTGTGATGAATGCCATACATGAATCCTAGAGTAATGAATTAATTAGAAGCTATCTAATTAAAGAATTAAACGAAGTAGATACGAGAAATAGAAATTGTGATAATACGGCTTAAATCTCCTCCTCCCGCCGGCTGCCCGTTTCAGATCAGCTCCCCTTTAGGCAGCGTGCATAATAAAACTACTATTGTTTATCTGGCGAAAGCATTACCATTAGTTTCCCGTTAACGTATTTTGCCGTTATCTGCATTATGCTCGTCGCACTCCGCCTGCAACCAAATAAGCGGTAGGTACCTGATGAGTAATGGCAGAGAAGCCTCCAAAATCGTATCAGCGGAGTACAGGACGAGTGAAGGCCACGCTAGATTAAACTCGATTCCCGCAGTGACAAAATGTGTACAATAAAATTGTGGCGCTTGAATTAAGCGGCAGAACTCCACAGATCATAATAGATGATTAGTTTCTGAAAATGAGGACGAATATATATTGATTTGGAAAACAATTGTAACACGATTTTCATCTATAATGAAGCCTTACATGAAAAAATGGAATATACATGTTACAAAAATCTTAATACTTTGTTTATAAAGCTTATATTCACGTACATTTTGAGAGCGGAAGGAAAATTCTGTGAGTTTCCTGTGTAAAAAACTCGAATTGAAATAAGGTCTTTCAATTAAGAGGAGTCGATAATTAGTTTCATTATTGGGCCTTGCTTTCCGTGGTAAATCAGTCGTGAAATAAGTGGAAAATAAAATTAGACTCGCGATCGTAATTAACAAGTTAGTTTCGTATATAATCGATATATTTTACGTGACAGCTTCTCGGGGCTGGAGTCAGCAAGGCGCGAATCCTCAACTCGTAGGGATATGAAGGACCGCAGGCCGTGGACGCTGCGTGTTCCGCGGGGTGGGAAATCTTTTGCCGACGCATACGAGCTACAGCAGGGCAGTCCAAATTCCAAGACCTCACGGGCCCCACCCAACACCCTTAATATGTTGCGGGCCTCATCTCCATTGCTCGGGCGACTCACACCGCACTTGGGCTGGGCACTTCGCGCGGACGCTTTCATACGGAGGAATGGAACCGTGCGTGATACACGAGGTCGTACCATGAATTACACAGTTAAAACACATTCGAATGATTGTGAATTTCTGAATTTACAAGAAAAAGCATCTTAAATCTAAACTAAATCAATGTGTACACTAAGGGTATGTTGGTCCCGACAGGGCGAGTGCCCTACGCTCACAATATTCTCGCCCGGCATGCGTGAAAGAAATTTCACTTTTCACACCAACCGCACGTCGCATGTTTGCCCATCCTGAGCTACAGCGTGTCTTTCTGTGACCAAATTACCTATGCGGGTGGAGTTCACTGAAGACTGCTTGCTGTTGGACGGTCGTGATTAGCTTACTCATTTTCTCTGTCCACAACGAAGAACGCGTGTGTACACGAAAAATGTCACAAAGGTAAGATGAGCAATATATGGATATCTACACACTACTGTAAATTCGAAAATCATTTTTCACATTGTATCACAGGCTGACATGGCACGCAATGTATTTCGATTATCACGAAATTGCCGAAGTGGTCATATGGATACCAAAAAAGCAAGAAACTAAGGCCTCGTGTTTGATACTTTGCTATTCGTGAATCATGTTGGGAAGAGTTTACACGTGCTGGGTGTTATTTTTGGTTGTTCGTTGTTTTACAACACTACACCAACTGCAAAGTTGTTTATACGCTCTAGGGTCATTACCCAGCGGCCAGAATTGGGGAAAATGACGGTGGTAGGGTTTAGGACGATTATCAGGGTTTGTACTACCCCTTAGAAAAAGGCAAACTCGATTTGTAGAAATAAATTTCACCCGACATCATCAGGGAAATGAACCCTAATCTCTGATGGAAGGCAAGCAAATTTAAGATGAAATAATAGTGCGCACAATTCGGTAGGCAAGGTTGTTCTCATACAGCCAACAACCTTGAACAGGTGGGGTTCACTTTAGCATGAGCAAGCTTCTGTTCCCGTGGCATTCTGCGAAAGCTCTGCAAAAATGATATATTCCGATCACAGCATTATTTATCATCACTCTTCATAGTTCACACGAAATCAGACACGTGAAAAATACCCCTTGAAACGTTGCACTGTAGTAACAGCTAAGATATTGTCGAGTTTTTTGTGCTGTATGATGTTAGTACGTGATATTGAACTATTGTTGAAAATAAATTCTGATCAGAGTTCTATTGTGGCCGGTCAAAAAGGAAAACGCAAACATTCTTATATATT
>BOPP01000103.1:4242474-4261531 GCA_017312745.1 Gryllus bimaculatus
AAATACCGGTAATTTACCTCGGCAGGCTGGCTAGTTCTGGTGGCGAGCTACACGTTCGGGCATGGTTTCTGGCCATGGCTCTTGCTCCACGAACAAGAGTGCTACTGAAATGCATTTCAAAACTCGAAAAATGAGTAAACCATGCAGGATAAAACAAAGCGATAAGTGATCAAGCTCACATGAGTTTTTCTAATTTAGTTTTCTTAAAAAAAAGCATAGTTTGGTGATATCTTTACAATTGACTTCAAAAGTAATATAAAGTTCACTTGTGACAGTGCATTCCAAATTAAAGAGACAGATACATTTGCTATCTCTCGTGAGAGGACGAACGCTGTACGAATGATACCAACTGACAGGCGTCGCGGAACGTTCCTGGCGTTACTCATGCAACGGTTTGCCCAAGGCGCGGAAGTGGCACAGGATTCTGGTGGTAAACGTCTCCAAAAACCTGATTTCAAATATTCCGTAGCACTAGATATATAGAATACGTGCTTAACCAGCTGCCGAAATGCCATATGAATCTGAGAGTATACAACAGCGAGGTGAGTGTTTGTTGTAAGAAGCTTTAAAAAACCTGATTGAGCTGCGATCTAGTAGTGAGCGCGCCAACCATGTAACCTGCCTGGACATCCAATCCACGCTTTCGAAGACGCCCACGACGCCGCAACTTCAAAAGTGTTGAGAATGCCGTCCGTAGTGTAGCGTTGTGTGACTTCAAGTGTTCTGGTTTTCATAATGATACCTTGGGGTTTTTGTCGAGCTCTCCCTAACGATTGTGAAATTGATATTTCACTCGTTTTACCATCAATGTTACCTTACATTTGCTCACATTTCTACCAAATGTAGGATGGAAATGAAGAGCGAAATGACGAGAGCGAATGTAGCGCGTGGCTGAACAAGATTTTGGGCGGGGGTGGGAACAAACGGAGGAGGGGTGGCGGTCTATTCAACGGCGCGAGGGGAGCCCCTATCGATCGAGGAAGTTACCTCGACGGGCCGCGACCCCGGGGTTGGGAGCCTACACTTCGCCTCGACACTGTGTAAGCGGCGGCGGCGGCGGCGGCGGCGCGACACAAAAAACACGACGCAATCCGAAATGACACCCCGACAATGGCGCCTTTCCCAAAATAAAGAGTAAAAATCCACACGAAAGAATTACAAAAGCTCTTTTATCCAAAGAAGAAGTCCAAAGATATCATTTACTTAGCTGGTAATCAAAATGGAGAATTGTTTCCCAGTGAACATATAAGTAGAGCCTTCCATTCAGTTAACCTATTAAATTTTCTGACATTCATACATATTTTCGCACACATTTGCCTACATAGTACACATGGAATCTTCTAATTACTTAGAATTGTACAGAATAATTCAATAATTAATTTTTAAAATCCCACTAGAAAGTCCCACTACATATGTACGGGACAGTAAAATCGTAGAGCAGCATGACGCACGACATTGCTGCAGCAAACTATTTTGATAAACGAACAGCGTTCCTAGCAAGACAATACGGCACTAGGAACTTCCCGGAAAATGGGGTAAAATTGTACGAAAGACATAGGAAGTTAGCAGTAAAATTTCAGAAAACGTACTTGAAGCTCGAGTTCCTCTACTGAGCTCAGATTAATCACATCAATCGAGTTGCTTTCATATACGTGTACTCTCATTCACCAGTTAGTCTCATATGCTAGCAATGGTTTATGCCCATTATATTTTGCGTGTGTTCATTACAGATTGGCAAATGTGGTTCTGATGGGATGATGGTTCGTGTATCTCTGGTTTTGTAAGTTCTGGCACAGCACCTAAGTTTCATACGTTAGGTGAACCCTGGCCTAGAAAATGAAGAAAATACTCTCCCCTGAACATTCCTAATAAGAATTATAAATAAAATCTAAATGAAGTGTCTGATGAGCGAAATATTTTATACTTACTACAAAACGCAAAGGAACAAAGTGTTCCTACGTATTAACTTTCTACCTCATTTTACTAGTACTTCAGAACTTTAAACTAGAAAAGTTTCATCTAGTCGGCAAATCGAAATTTTAACTTGTAATGACTACCATCGTTACCTATCATCTTATCTCAGACGCTGCCTTCCGGTAATGGTTCTACCCCTTGCACATTCAAAAGTCTCTTGCAACCGCCTTCGCACGCTGATCTCTTTCCTCCATCGTCATCATCATCGTTCCGTATCCTCGCCCTTCGCGTCTCTCCCATTCACCTGCCGTCACACCCCGCCTCCTCCCGCGGCCGGTGGCGCTCCATTCTTCATCTCCGACGCGCCGCTCCGACGCCACCTCAGCAAACACAAAGCCCCCCCGCCCCCCGCCCCGCCCCCTCCCGTTTCGGAGTTCACTCCCTTAGCTTGCGGGCGCACGCGCTTTCTTACTTAATGGCTTCCCTATTCATCAGGACGTTTTGCACCCGGCTGCCACACTTTTCACGGATACCGCTCCACGGTCGCAGGAGGCGGCGGCGGCGGGGGGGGGGCGGGCGGGGCGCCGCCTGAGCCCCCGCACACTAAGCCCAAGTGCCGGAAAGCTGGTCAAAATTTTCTTAAAAGTCATTATTTCTCATATTTTGATCATACAGTTGGTTACACATGTTCGCCAAAGCCACAGTTACAAAAGGGCGTTCGCCGACACCTGCCATGCTGGACCACTGCGAAGAACGCTCGACTGAATGACGGCTAAGTTGCAGAAATGCGCGCAAAAAATGGAGGCTTGAAAATCATGGTACAGTGTGATATTGATATAATTTTTTTTAAATTCATTCATATCATGTACGTAAGAAATTATTAGTGTTAATTTTTTCTTGTCCTTTTTTTAACGTATGGTAATGAATTCCGCAATGTTGCGACACGAAACGAATTCAGCCACTTCAAAAACCTCCGGATACAAAATTTCATACAAATTCTGAAACATTTTCATATTTTGACCAGAGTTTCGCGATTTGGCCCCAATGCGAGATAAGGGGGTGGGGGCGGAAGGTTGAGGAAGAGACGCAGGCGCCCGCGAGGCGTTGCGCGCGCCGGGAGCTCCAGCGGGCGAAGGGAGTGCGTGCGTGAAACGCCGACTCCGTGGCAGCGATGTATGCTTTTTTATTCATTATTTATTTCAATCCAAACCGCATTTGTGTGGGATTACAAACCACTTGCCTTATACAATACTATTACATTTAGTCCAAAGTTTAAGGAAGACTATCTCAATAGTAACGAAACAAAACTTCTTTTTTTTACTTCCAATAATAATATACTCATTACAGGCATAATGCATCAGGGACAGAAAATCACGGACTGATACCGCCAATCAGTACAAAATACTGAAACTTAACTTCACGTCGAACGTGAATACGTTTATACTGCTCATTCTTGACATACGTCAGCACAAACCCTCCATGACTTTCTTCACACTTCTCCGAAACATGAAGGACATTCCCATTACTGACACGAAGTGCCCGAAATCATCTATTTCCGGGTACTACGCGACAGTTAACGGGCGTGCCTTACACTTTCCAAATGTTTGCTTCATGTCTTCTTAGGCCGGAGCAGAACTCTAACGAACGGACCACGTGCCACGCGCGATCACTGCGCTATTTGGGACAAAAAATTAATTTCAAAAAAAACTTTTTAAGTGATTATTCAAAACGGATCTTCTGGTTCTTCGAATGTGTGAAGCATCTCATCTGCTGAATGAATAAATATGCAAGTACAATGAAACGCGTCGCCGACACCTGCACTTCCTCAGCGACGAAGAGTCGAGATGATTGTGGGACACTCCTGTTATTGCAACGAAGTGATCAAGATCAAATTTTCTTGCTCACTACTCGCAATTAACGGGCAAGACCCAGGTACCACATTCGTATTACATTATACGATTTTCATAACCAGATCGTCGCGACTGAAGTGTAAAAAACTGACTTCGCCTTCTAGTAGTAGCAGAACTGAGCTGTTCGAAGCCTGGCGCCAAATTTGAATGAGTTTGGCGGTCCAATGCAAACACCAATAATAATGTAAAAAATAAATTATTTAATAACACATATTTCAAATACTTTTAAATAAGTTAAAAATAATATATTTGAAAAACTGCTCAAGAGACTCGCATTTAAATTAATATCCTCATCTGGCATTACCATACCAATGTGGTGATACAAATTGTACTTAGATGCAATTCAGATGAAATGTTGCGAACTCCATAATAATATACACAACGGAATTCGACTTAATTAATTGGAATCATTCAAAATTAATTTATCAGGAAATTTTAACAGTTTTCAGATGTTATTAAGTCACTTCAGTAAATTTAATTGCTATGTCTGAGACACTGGTTTAATTCTGACGATCATTAATTTTTAATTCTGAAGTTTCATTTTCTCGCTTTCTGGTCTTCATTCCATCTAGGTTTCTTGTTTGTCACTTTACTTCTTCAAAACTTCTATAACTGAAAATAATGGAGAAGCTTACTCAATATTGCGTCGCAGTGTCCGATGCCAAATATTCTCGTACACTACGATGCAATGATGGGCAAACCCACCATGTAGCCAATGTCTCATTTTGAGATGGAAGGTTGCATCTCTTCATTCTGGAGTGCACCAAGGTCTCTTGTGAAACAATTGCACGTGTTCAATACACCCTAGTGCAGGCTGGGCTAAGTCGGCTTCTCGTGGGCACGGGCGCCCGCGGGCGTCTGTGGGGGCCACGGCGTGCAGGAAAAGGTTGTGGAGGCGGAGAAGGATCTGCTCTTCACACTTACGCTTTGCTTTTCGTGGAAGCGTAGTGCGATGGCTGGTAGAAGCCACAGTCCCTTTACCACAATCCCACATCAACATATAGTAGTAGTAGTTTTTTTCAGCAATGACAATGATAATAATAATAATAATAATAATAATAATAATAATAATAATAAAAGAACAAACTTGACGAGATATTGAAGAGCGTTCTACGCGTCGCAACAGTCTAAGAACTGATACCAGACATTGATTCTCTTGATAAGAAAAAGAGATATCAACAATCAATTAAAATATTGCTTTTGAAAATATTTGTACCTTTCCTGTCAAACATTAATTTTACATCAACATTACGGTTGCTTTTTCTGCTCCCTGCTTGTCTATCAGCGACAAATTGCCGTCAAAGGCCAAGGCCAACTCGCGCCCAAGGGCTTAACATTCGCGACCCGCCGGCAGCCTGCCTCGACAGGAGTCTGTGGCCGCGGGACTCCGCCAGTGCCCGCCCATCTAAAAAGAGCATCGCTAACGCTTAAAAAATATGTTGTCTCCTGTGCAGCATAAATGAAAGGAACATGTAAACATCGTTGCCTAGTTTGCCATCCTCCCAGTTAAGTACGTGAAAAAACATGAAGAAATGAAATCAAATAATAGAAGTACATAAAGTTTGTAATCGCAGCTCTTGTCAGATGCTCTTTTAATACGCTGAGTTGCCGTATTTCAGCGTATCGGTTGTAAGACTAAAGTTGCTTTGAAGTACATGCAGGAAGACAAAAAGTGGTGTTGGAAGGTTTGGATAGACGAAAAAGATGAACACGTGTACGAAAAATCCAAATGTAATTAATGTAAAAAGATATTGGATCAGTTATTCAATTAACTATTTCAATTCAATGAATCATTTTACACTTGCCTTATGAATAAAAATGTTCACAATAATAGGGCGACTAACTAAAAAAAAGTGTCCGAAACGTGGTGTAACAGACAAGATTTACGCACAACGTTATGTTCATTTTTTTTTAATTTATAAGTTTGCGGAATTATTATACAATTTCGGCAAAATTAAGAAAGCATATCTGTTTGCATTTAAAATTGACAAGAGACCAGCGGATATGGAATTAGCCATCTGTCGTGAGCAAATAAAGACGATAGAAATCTGGCACAAGTTGATAATCATCGTGTAATATTCCTAACGCTCCCGTTGTATTGGTTTGCCCGCTGCAAGACTGCGGGATCACGGAAGATTGATATAAAACGTCTTTAAAACACTTTGTGATACTCCATTGTTTTTCAATATTTGGTTATGTTAGTTTTGCAAAGTGTTCTAGCAGATGGCGCAATTACATGTGAATTCGAACTTCCCGAATACTTAGTTGTAAGAACCTTTCTTGGAGAGTTCAAAAGATTGGTAGGAAAGTTGATAGGCGAGGCAGTCTTTCAAGTTTCACATAGTTTTATTCGCGTTTCGATTTAGTGCTGTTTCTATGAGAATTGTCATTAACAATTTCGTCAATTTAATTAATTTAATGTTAACGTTAATTTCCGATTTGGATTTTGCGTACTAGAGACACAGTACTCCACACTGTTATTCTCGCGTCCAAACATACTAACACATTATAGCTTGCCTTAACGTAGAAACTACTCTTAACGTAGAAAATAATTCAGATAATATAGTTTTAAACTATAAATTTCATCTCACATCTGAACTAACAAAAGAACATAACTTTAAATTTAATCATATTCTGTTGGAATGATTGTGCCAAAGATTAGAATACGTCCCTGTCTCTCTCTCCCTGTCCTCTCCCTGTCTCCCTGTCCTCTCCCTGTCCTCTCCCTGTCCTCTCCCTGTCTCTCTCTCCCTGTCTCTCTCTCCCTGTCTCTCTCTCTCCCTGTCTCTCTTCGCTCCTGTCTCTCTCTCTCCCTGCTCTCTCTCCTCTTCCCCTGTTCTCTCTTCTCCGTCCTCTGCTCTCTCCTCTCTCCCCTGTTCTCTCTCTCTCCCTGTCTCTCTCTCTTCCCTGTCTCTCTCTCTCCCTGCCTCTCTCTCTCCTGTGCTCTCTCCTCCCTGTCTCTCTCTCTCCCTGTCTCTCTCTCCCTGTCTCTCTCTCCCTGTCTCTCTCTCTCCCTGTCTCTCTCTCCTTCTCTCTCCCTGTCTCTTCTCTCCTGTCTCTCTCTCTCCCTGTCTCCTCTCTCCCTGTCTCTCTCTCTCCCTGTCTCTGTCTCCCATGTCTGCTCTCCCCTGTCTGTCTCCCGTCTGTCTCCCTGTCTGTCTCCCTGTCTGTCTCCCTGTCTGTCTGTCGTCTCCCTGTCTGTCTGTCTGTCTGTCTCCCTGTCTGTCTGTCTGTCTGTCTCTGTCTGTCTGTCTGTCTGCCTCTCTCTCCTCTCTCTCTCTCTCTCTCTCTCTCTCTCTCTCTCTCTCTCTCTCTCTCTCTCTCTCTCTCTCGAAGATTCCCCAATTATTCAGACTTTCTCGTTAAGAATATCCACGCCTCTGCTTTTAAAGCATCCTGAGGAACTAGACTTTATAAACAGCGTCGTATTTGTGCCGGAAATTACGTGTAGTTTAAGGTTTGGGTCCTCAGTTTACAAGGTGTAAAATAGAAATATACGATAGAATGTTCAAGTCCATTTTGACATCAGTAAGTCAAACACTCGTAAGATTCACATTAATTTCTGGTAGGAATTCAACGAAAATTACTAGTACATACTCGTGAGAGCATTCTCTAAATACGAGGAACAGCCATATTGATTCATGCTGTTCCAACGATTTTTTTTATTTCTAGTACCCTCAGGTTTGATTTACCCATTGCTGTTTTCTCTGTGTGGCATTTGCGTAGTAGTCGTTATGCCCTACGCTCGCTACAATGTAACACACAACAATCAATAAACAGAGAAGCTAAGTTCCAAAATAGATTTCATGCAGAGTGCTGAAAAGAAAACTAAAACAAAAGCTTCCAAGAAACGCTAATGCGAACATACGAAATGTAAGAGATTAAACTCCAAGGACCCAAAACGGACGTGAATCGGAGACAAGAGTGAGGCGGCGGCGGGAGGGACGGTGTGATTTGCAGGGCGACGGCGCTGCCCCGAAGAGGCGCGACGCCGCTCGCTGTGGGGGCTGCAGCTCGCAAAGCACACTCATCTCGCAAGGCAGCCATTTCTTTAATTACAAGCGATGGGCGAGTTACCGGCGTTGGAGGCGCCTCGTCCCCTCCTCGCCCCTCCGCCCAGGACGCCGCGCGGCTGCGGAACCAGGCAGCGTTGCATTTTTTCGCCTCGGCGCGCGTCCTCGCCGTCTTCGCGCCCCACCGGCACCTCCCGCTGCGAGCAACGCGACGCTGGCAACTGAACTCCCGTGTTGGCACGCATCGATCTTCATAATTAAAACATCGGAAATTTAAAGCTAGTACACCAACTTCGAGGATTACATTTAGGAGCAATAAAATAATAAAAATTTGAAAGTAGCCGTCTTTATAATCAAGGTATAAGTGAAATTCAAGTCAAAAATAAAACATTCATCGCTCCATGAAGAAAGTTCAAGCAGCGGTTTGGTTTGAAATTAAACTGACCATGGTAACTGTAAAAGATAACCATTATACGTAAGATTAAATAAAACAACTATAGCACATGAAGTCTGCGAAATAACTCATTCGATGCATGTGAATATCACCCCTCCGAACTTTCACCCACGAACCCACACTCCCTACCGGGTCGCTGGACCCCAATAGGTGTCGTGGCAAAATGAGGCTTCGCCGCGTGCGGTGCGGTGCGGTGCGGTGCGGTGTGGAGCGTCGTCGCGTGTAGGCGTCGTGAGCACGAGAAGGCGTCGGCAGAAGGGTTGCGACATCCATGTCGATGTTTTTTCAAATTTTTAGTAAAACAATCCAAGTTTAAAATAGAGATGTATATCGATGATTTGTGATCGATGTTTTCTTTAGATTGTTTCTGAATGAAAAATTACAATGATTACAGACGGTGATAAAGAAAATATGAAATATTAACTGATGGGAACAATTGGTTCATGTGGTAGGCCTGACAGGACGCTGGTTATACTACCTTCATCGACCTAACTTTGCCGCCCGAGTTGACCCGCGCAATCCGCTGCCAGCCCCCCGCGCGTGGAAAAGGGGGCCGAGCGGGGCGGGGCGAGGCGAGGACTGGTCCGCCGAAGGGGCATGAGCCAATTCCTGCCTCAACGTCCATTAGGAAATATTCATTTCTGGATCAGGAAAGTGACGATCAACATTGCTTGCAATCCGCAGAGAATTATTGAAACTATAGACTCACATCCATTTTCGAATATTTTCTGACTCATGCAATAATCGCAAATTTAGAGCGATTCACGAAATTAGACCTGCCCCATCCCTAAAAGCATCCTAGGTTGTAATTAAGAAAAATATTTTTTTAACTGCACAATACTGGTGATGGGGTGGGCAGGAGGACCGCGGTCGAAGGGAGGGGGTGCCCCAACCTGCACCGCGAACGGAAGTTGAATCAGCGACGTGAGCGGTTAAGGACAGGAAATATGCGAGGCGACGGGTGGAGGGAACTTATGGATATATACATTTGGAAAACCATCTAGTGTGATTGTTCATCAGCAATTTTGCTGCTGCCGACATCGTGTTACTACGTAGATAAGTCATAACTAGTGACAGGAAAAATATGTACATAAATATGTAATGAAAACAACTGTTATATATATATATATATATATATATATATATATATATATAAATATAAACACTAGATAGCGGACTATATTACTTGCATTCCCAAAAAACGTTAAAAGTTAATAAGAAAAAAACGAAATGGCGATGCGTGGGACGTAAGTTTCCTATTCACAAAATACAAAACAGGATACTGTAGTCCCACTCACCGCCAATTTGACTTACGGACGAAAGCGAATGCAATTTTCTGTATCATTAAGCTGCTGTACCGAAGAGGCAGAGAAAGCGAAGAGGTGACCGTCCCTTCTCTATTGTTCAAATAAATGATAGAAAAAGGACTGTCGACTCCCTGCCTTCCCCTAGTTTGATCTTCTACTTGCATCACCTGACTCATTCCAAGTAATGACTGCGTGAACCGGTCCCAAAACAGTTCTGAAGGCTTTCCTATTCTTGTAGAAAAATAGAAAAACATTGAGTACATTTTAGAGCTTTAGACGATTTTAAATACTGACTTCATTTAGTCTCCATATAGTTTTCCCTCCTGGAAATTTGCTTTTAAGTTGACAGTCGTCCGTTACGTTGACAATTGTGCAACTCGCCCAAAAGCGAAATGCTGAGTCGATATTAACTTATTCTTGTAAACAATAAGCAACTAACAGCCCCCTTATGTTATCTGCTCATACATACTCTTCTTTTCTTCGGATTAATTGGATGGCCCCGAAACTAGGATGTGAAGTTAAGCAAAATATTTACTTATTTCTCAAATATATAATAAGCAAATATATTGCTCAGTTACACAACCCGTCAAAGAATTGAAAGAAGTCATCTTCTCAATTTGCAGGTGCTTGAAGGGAAGCTAGTAGAACACAAGATTGAACATTAATCTACAATTAAATGCGCAAATCATGCGCTCAATTGGCCAACCTTGACATACAAGTAGAAATGACAACTTCAATACAATGACTGTTACAATCTGGATTTACACTGGTTGGCTGCAGGGCAAGGTCTCTGATATCCTGAAGTGTGTTCATAGATGGCAGGGGGCCAACGAATCCTTGTGCACAACACCCAGGCTCACGGCAAAATTCTCACTAATTATAAGAGACCACTTCAAACTGCAAAATACCTAAGTAGTATTATAAATGGGGACTTTTAGGTTTACTGATTATATTGTGTGCTCGCACTATTAACTTTTGTTAGTGCACTGTCGCTAAAACTGCTCCTCAAAATTGATATTTGTATCACATTAGTTACGCAAAAAAAATCATACAATTTTGTAATCTACAAGTGCATATTAAGTGAAATACTACTACTGCCCCACGACCGGAAGTAGAACTTTTCTCAGGAGCCTGCGGAGACAAAGAAAATACGAGCAGTCTTGCTTATTAAGCAAAGACAAATACACCAATTACTTCACATTTTATTACGCCCTTATCTTTACAAAGATGTAGCCATACAGTATTATCAGTTTGTAAGTACAAGAAATGCAGAGGAACACCAGTCGTGGTCCCGCAAACTTGCTTATTCATTAGATTTGTTCCAACAATTAAAAAAATAAAACATTTTTATTCCAAACAATCACCCATTTCATATATCTTCTATTGGTTCTTCATTGGTTTTGGTCTGGTCTCGAAGAACTGAGCAGACAATGCGCAAATATATTTTTGGTAAATAGTCTAGCGTAAAAAGAGAATCAAATAACAGAACTTCTAAAAAGCAGAGATAACAAACCTACAAATATCTTGAAATAATTTAAACAAAATAAAATAAATCTGTAAAGCGAAGACAAGGAAAGTAGCGATACTGTGAAGAACCACTTGCTTACTAATTAATTAACAAATAAACAAGTGACCTTCACGGCACCGCCGACTTTCAAATTCCAATGACAATAGATGATTCTTTCTTTCTCTGAAACGTTGATGGAAGTAATGAAACTGGATATCTCTTCGTCATATTGAAGTTCCACTAACATTATCCGCAACCAATTTAAAAACGTAAGTGTACCTTAATTTTCTAAATATATAACAGTTTTCTGTCGCTCACAACAATTTTGCAAGACAACAGTTCGGATTCCGATGAAATTTTATATTTTCATTGGTGCATTCTAGACGTACCTAACTTGAAAATTATTTGAATCAAGACATATGTAATAAAATGTATAGTTATGGGTAATACATTGTAAATTTTTGCCATTTCGTGTTCTTAGTCAATGAATATTTCATGAATTTACAATGACACAGTAAAACATAGTTTTTTTTATTGTACAATCTGTTCATGAAGGTATTTACAACTGCAGTGGACTCCGTCCATCCAATTTAAATTTTTTAGGGTCATTTTTTAGGATCAACTACATTGGTTACTACGAGGTTCTCGGAGGGGCGCCACTTCACGAAAGCCATGACCTACTGCCAGCAAGTGGCGCCATAGAAATAATGGAAAGCCCCGATATCACCTCGATTGCAATCCGAAAGTGCGAGCCGGGGCAAGCGGCCGGGGGCGGGGGCGGGTCGCACAGGGCCACTCCAGTCGGAGGGTTAGCGAAGTGTGAAGTGGCGATCTGAAGGGCTGGTGCCCTGGCGCCGTCCGTAACCCTGGCCTGCCCATGAATATAGATGGCCTCTTTCCGCCATCACCCGGGGGCCAACGGGCGGCGCACGTCGGGCCTCGGAACCTAGATGGTCAGCACGGGAGCAGGATGAGAACTACTTAAAAAACGTCTATTCATTTCGTTGCGTTGTTCGAAGAAAAATCAGATTGATCTTGATAAGATAACGTCTTAAAATGTTCTCCTCGCAGTAGTGAATCGATTTCTACAAATAGATCACAAGGGATAATAGCCAAAATCTATAGCACCTATCCGTGGCAAAACGTTTTTTAGATGAGAGATAATATATCCTTTGATACTCTTGTCAGCGAAGCACGGTTTCATAATTCGACTAGAGTATCAAATAGAGTAAGAATCCTTGAGATCTACAAAGCATTACAAAATCACACAATTTTAGCTATATGTTTACGTCAAATAAGTAACTTATATTCCTACACAAGACCAGAAACCGTCTTCGGAGAGAAAATGATTGCTAAATGACTTAATAATAATCCCGGAAGCACTTAAATACAATAAAAATAACTATGTTAACAACAACCAAAAATGTCCCCACAAACAATTACAAAGTTATTTAAATATTGCTTAACAACAATATTAAATCAAAGAAGGTATCTCAAAGTTATAGGTCAATGATGCATGGAACCACGAGAATATTAAAAAAATAAATAAATAATAAAAGACATACAACTTTTGAAGGACTAATAAAAATAATAATAATAATAATAATAATAATAATAATAATAATAATAATAATAATAATAATAATAATAGACGCTCAGTTCGCTGAGTTCGCTTATGCAAAAGTGCAGTTGCGGACTTGGACCAGAAAATCGAGCATCCGAGTGCCGCCTCGCGCATGGATGTATTTGTGTTGGTGTGTTGTCGACCTCTCACCCGTCACTATTAACTTTTTATCTTCCATACCCCCAGGCCAACAATCAGATACAGCTAATTGCCGACCTAATGATAAAATTATATTCACCTGCGACCGAGACGTTTCCGAGCCCCGAGGTACACACATGCCTGGCACACATGCCTGGCATATTCGCAGCCAAAAAACAAAACAATAAGTACAAAAATACAACAAAAAACAAAAACAATACAAATCACAATACAAAAATATAGCAACAATGCCAATCCGGATAGCCGCGATGGCTAAGGAAGTAGTGGCTTTTCCATACCCCCAGGACTAGCAACCCTGAGGAAATTTAAAAATTAAATTCTTCATAATGCTGATCCCCCCAAAAAGGAGTCACATTCAATTGTTACTGTGCCTCAGTGTCAAAGCAGGTAGGACCTGCGTTATCCTCAACGGCCAATTCACGACATCAATTCGCGACATCAAGTCGTATAGGGCTACCATTTAGGCTCGCGATTCTTCTTAATGATTCCAATGTTATTGCATTTCTTGGAAATGCAGGTTTATGGGAAAAAATACTGATCTCTCGTCGTCTTGCCACATTTCTTTGACCTTCACACTACGCGCACGCATACCGATCGGGTGGAAGATATAGATGACAAAGCGGAAGACCATCTCAGGGAATTTATTCGGCACATCTCGCCAATGCGTTGCTCTACCCCGCATTCTGCACCCTCACAAGAGCCTTCATTCCATTTTCAGATGGCAATGATCGTCCGTGTACATCCTTAGTTTTACCACTTTTAAACATATCACTACCTTTTGACTCTTTACAAATAGTACCTGTAGCTATGTCACGTGTAGCTTCTCGCAACAAAAATCCTGAAAAGCACATAAAATACTTTAATAACAAGTACCACGCACAAGACCGACAAATTAAATACGTGTAGATATATGCAGGCGATTAAATATTTTAACATAACGTTTACTGCAATAACAGCTTAATGTAGTCCATTACATACACAAAATAACAACAAAAAACGTGCTTTTCCATAACACCTGACACCTCATAATTATTGGCGGCGGCCCTTCCTTGGAGCTTTGTTGCATAACGTTCGCTGTACCGCAAGCAATAACGCACTCGGTATGAGAATTCAGTTTGTAACGCAATCAAACGTTTGCATTTCGTCACTAATGTAACTTTTTCTCTAATCATAACCTATGCAGAATGTTATTTTAACTACCACAGTATATTCGGAAGTCAGAAAACGGTTTCCCCCTGAAAACTTCAAGCAAGTCGTGTCAGTGTCATGTAATAGGCAGAAAAAAATTATGTTGTGACAGAAAAAGATGTGAGATGCAGTAACTCACAATGACTAAAGTAACTTACTACATTAAAAGCTTGTACTTTCCACAAGAAAAGAATTAGATTGGACACAATCTTTACATAATTATAATGTTCCGTATTTTGAGACGGTAGCTTGTAAACAATGACTTTACTGAAGCTTCTCCCAAATAAAGGCGCTACACATTTGATCCCGCAGCTAGTTACTCTGTTGCAAAAACATTTTTATCTGGTTTTTGAAAGGAACTGGTAGTTTATATTATGCGTTCTTATTTTGGGGTCCTCTTAAAATTGTGTGATTGAAGGAGTAAAAAGCGAAACGGATTTCCTCGCCAACCCATTAAATAAATATACAATAGGCAGGCGAGGATCTCCACTACGCTTTCTACAATAAGAAAACTTGACGTATTGTTACTATCGGACACGAAACATTTTTAGGAGAACGTACTAATCCCCTCTTACAAGCCGAGAACAAAGCTTTAAATGCAATTTCTAACCTACCCACATAAAAATTGAGTAGGGCATGATGCAGAATTAACCATTCATGCTAATTCTGTAATTTACAGAAAGTCCCCTTATTATATGCATTAACTTCCGACGTTCAGTGCAGGAGTTCAAGCAGTCCAAGCGAGAACTTTAAACAAAGACTAGTTAATTTATTTCAGATTATTGCAAAATACAACAAATAAATGATTTAATAAAACAAAACAAAAACTGAGAAAATTATTAATGCAAATCAGTCGCAATGCGGACTAACCCGACGGCTTAAGTTCCCGGTGATCCTGAAAAGTGTTAGAATATGATTTGAATAATGTTGAGAAGAATATTTTGCGGCCGTTGATTATTTATGTTTGAATAATAATAGATGTACAAAACGTCTCAATAAAATAATGGCTTTATTTAGTGCTTAATATAATTAGTATTACATGCTTTTCTTCGCAACCTAGGCTCTTAAAGACATTGGAAACTAGTGTGCTGAAGGGACACTTTAGGTACTATAAATAATCCGTAAAATCCTACAATGAAAATGATTTTAAAAGAGAGATTAAAGATCAGAAAAGAGTTACCGACCGTAATTTGCGTTTATTAGAAGATGAATGTTCATGTTTGAACTTCCTGCTTACACACCACAGTGCATTTTGATGTCATTACATTTTTAGTATATTTGACGAATTAAATTCTTTACATAGGTTTTTGAACTCATTGCAGTCCTTTTCTGACTAGCGTTTACATTAGTCAACAAGTAGTGGACACTACAATAGATCTTTTACAGTAATAATAATTCTAACCTCAATCTCTTTCTTTCCAGACACAAAAGAAAAATGCAAAACTTCCTGCCGTGCAAGACGTCCCCGCAGAACAGGTGCGACGTGTCCAACGGGAACGGCGTCATCTACGAGGACCTCACCAACATTCGGCCGCGCACGCTGCCCAACCACTGCGCCACGGGGCAGACAGCGCCCTCCATCGAGGTGAGCCCTTGCCCGACAGCTGCCCTGCGCCACGGGGATGACCGCACCCTTCATCTACCCTTGCGCTACCTCGCCCTACCCTTGCGAAACAGGGCAGACGGCGTTCTCGATCTGACAAAAGTAACGAGATAGATACACACCGATGGAAGTAGATTTTTTGAGCCAAGACAGGTAAAACTGACTGTTTTCAATGCTTAATTATTCTGACGCCGATGTAAACTGTCTTTAAACACTTGTTTAAAGAATAATCCCTTACGACTAGAGCTCTCGAACTTGAGTGGCAGTTGCTCTTGGCAATATTCCAACTAAGCTCTCCCGATAGTTCGTGGCCCCAAATATGACAAAAAAAAATTAAAAGAACAAACATCTTCCGAAGAAAGTCAGCTAATACGTTGCCATTCTGATGTCCTGAATACTGTCTTCTAGGCCTCATGGCCGTAGAGAGAAACGACAACGGTTCAATGAACGATCCAAACCAAAGTTGGGAAATTTCAATCGTTGAAATGCGTCGACTAACGAGTGTTCCTTCCCCGGCGAGGTGAGATTTTTCGAAAAGCGTGATCTACGAACAATGCGAAACCCTAACAATTTTTGTTCACTTTTAAAAACGCATACTACATATAACCAATATATTCAGTAAATAAAGGCGACACTTCGCGTTGAGTTGAAAAAATTAAAAGTTATCTACATTAATGACAAATGCTGCTGAAAAGTACACAATTTGCTTACTAAACGTTACCAAGTTGTACAAACACTCCTTAAGAAATAGAAAAAATAAACGCTCATGTAACTTCCCAGGAAATTAAACATTTAAACAAGAAAAACAGTCATGCATAATGAAGTAACATTGTATTATGTACAATAGATCAGTATACCAGGAATTTAAAACAGCGCTGTTCCATAACGCAGACGTAAATCAGCAAGCGACCTCATCCTTGGAAGACTGGCAGTCACATTTCGTCAGGTTACTATGTCAGGCCTCATACGATACGAGATAGGAAGAAAAAGAATTAAGCATGCTAATGAACATAGCTGAGAAGTATTATAGAACAGGTTAATGTGTTTTTTGTGTGTTTCTTGGGTTTTTAATTTTTTAAGTTAAGACGATTTTTGGCCCTTTTTGGGCATCCGGCGTAGCATGGGCAGAACGTATGCACTAATCCTCCTTTAAATTTAATTGATTGCCTCTTAAGATTGCAGGCCGTCATGTCTTGTCCCCTCGACCAGTTACTCGACACCTTATATACCAGTGTTCCCAGACGGTCACCCCTCCGAGAATTTGTGGCGTCTCGAGTTCCTTTAATTACCGTGACGGAACGTAATAAAGCAATTCGGGTAATGACGCCGGGAACAGAGAGGGAGGGCGCGTGATCCAAGAGCAGAGAAGAGGAGGATAGGCTGCAAGCGGACGGACAGGAACGGCAGGAATCGTACTTGGGGAACCGTGGTGACGAGGCGGCCGAGAAGCGGGCGCGGGCGACAGGTTCGTGTCTTCCTGCACTTCCCGATCGAGCAACTCCCGAGTAGAAACTTCTCGAAAGGCGATCTCCGCTACGCTGGCCGGCGCGTGTGGTGACTGATTGCAGCGAAATAACAGGACGCCAGCTTCCCAGGGGCTCGTGCGTGCAGACAGGGCGGGCCGCACCGGTGCGGAAAGCTCCCGTCCACACCGGCGCGAGCACCGGCCGGTCGGCTCAGGGGAGCAACTTGTCACGGCAGAGCCTTCATCGGGGAGTTCAAGTCCCGATGGCGGCCAGATTGTTTTGACACTGCTTACCGAGGCCGAATTCAGCCGCTCTGATCGGTAGTTTCTCCAACCAGTACCAGGAGAAATCCAGAGCAGTACCCCAAAACAGGAAATTGGCCGTGATTCTTTCTTACTCATGCTTGTTCCCATCTCTTTCCTAAAACACAGACACACGCACTGTATAACCACATATGTGGTACCAGTGTCCTCGGCCGGCGGTGTCCTCATAGGGGAACTCAGGATACGGTTTTAAATCGGCGCCGGATCACTCGTGCCAGAGTAAGGGAACACCGCCGCGTTCCGGGATATAACATGCAGACGTACGGGACTCATGACTAGTAGTTCCCGCGCACGGAAACTAGTTATAAATGAACCTTTGGGCGCCAATTGGGAATAAATGTACTACGACGAGCGCTTCCAGATCATACGAGCACGTTTCCTTAGATGCGTCAGGACTGGAGGTACGGTAACTTCGCTAGCAGCACTACGAACTCAAAACTTAGAAGAGTGTGGCGCGTGTGCCGAAGCAAACGGTTTCTTTTACACGAGAAACTTAATGAGTAACTCACAATAGCTAGTCAGTAAAAAATCAAGGGTTGATATTTGTATTTAATTAAACTAAAATACTGAGGTCATTAACTACACAAACATACAGTAACTCCACAACATCTCTTACGCCCACAGGAGGAGCGGGTCCAGGGGACCAAAGCCCCGTCACCCTACGTAACTAAACATTCCTGTAAAAAAAATTCCGTTTTTTAACCCGACAATTTGGGAAATTGTTATACAATTTGGAGAGTTTTTTGCAAACCATCTTGAAATATTGTGAATGAGACGAAACAAAATTTGGTTTTATTTAGTGCCATAACCGTTATTAATTCTTTCGTTTTTAGTTTTCGTAGTTAGTTTATTATTCAGGAAAGTGTAATGTGCAATTTTTGTTTAATAGAAAAGGATGCATAGAAAAGACCAAAAATATAGTTCGCCACTCTTCTCATTTAGGGATGCACACGACTATGTTTATTCACGGAATGATTACTCTTCATGCTGGAAATGATGTGTTTATCATTCCCTAAAAATGACTATAACTCACATTTGATAAAGGGGAATTAAGATTATAGTGTAGAGTTTCTATCGAACTGAAGTATTTTCTGAAGTGAAGACAATAGTCACAAATAAGTTCAACTATTTTTCTGTAGCTGGCGGTCCGAGTTTTACTGTAGTTGATCGACTTGTCGTAGACTAACTTCCTACCCAATCATTGGCCGTTAGACATGGAGACTAAGAAAAAAAGTTAAACACTGCTACAGCATGTGATTGGTCGAAAATTATGATTTATTGCCAATGAACATTTAGGTCTAACTTCATATAACGGAGTCATACATGTCATCTACCCCCGTGAAAGTTAAGTAATGCTTATGCACAGGTGTAACGCAGGTTAAATGAAGACGTGTAAAATGTATCACTACATAATATGAAATTATAGACTATAAGTTTATCGGCAATAGCTGGCATTTTCGACATCCGCAAGCCCTAGAAGTTTGTAACATTCATTCTCATACATCTTTCATTGCCAATCCCTGGTGTCGACTCAAGGATAGCAGATGAGAGGGCGGGGAGTCCAATGGTCGAGGCGGGGAAGGGGCGGG
>BOPP01000103.1:4271067-4281701 GCA_017312745.1 Gryllus bimaculatus
GGGCGGCTGCTGCGCGAACTAAAACGGGCGACTAGCAACTTCCCCTTCGGCGCAGGGGCGGCCACCGGCCCACGCGCCCAGGGCAGCCCTCCATTCGCTCGGGAACAAATGAGCCCAGAAGACGCCCTGCCGCCGCCTCCGGAATCTCACGGGCAGTCCGGGATTCGAGTGACGACTGAGGCGCAGACACCAGTTAGCAGCACAGTATCAGCAGGAATTTGAAATGCACCCAGATACCAAAATTATACCCTAGCTACAAGTGATTGAAACACCCTTATAATTTAAATATTCCATATTTTAAACCATCGTTTTTTAGTTGGTTACCGTTGTCAACTCTCACTCAATGCCACTTTCAAAATGTTTCTCAACACTTCTCGCTCTCGAACGGATGTGCATGGGCTGAGATCACGTGCTTCGTGACGCAAACAGGAGTTGTGTAGAACGAGCGAAAATCCCTGCGAACTCAACCATGTCGTTTACCATGGACGGTTTGTCCACGCTAGTTGTGTACGTATCTCGAATTTATGATGGAGAAAAGAGGAGAATTTTAGCAGCAGGCAGCACTGATCGGTAGTTTTCCGTGATTCCTCCGAACAAGACCAGGCGAATATCGGAGCACTACCGTAAATAACTGTCCACGGACAGCACGCGATCCTCCCTTCCTAATCCGTGTCCCTTTGTTTCCTGTTGTCACTCACACGAACACACATTCCAGCATGCATTCTAGTGCACCACACATGCCGGGATACCAGCCAGATATTCGCAGTTTGTCCTGGTTGGGACGATGTGTCGCCAAGAAGAGATACCTGGAGACGGAAACGCGCTTTAACGGCGCATCGCGTGTACGATTTCGTGTGCGAACCTAACGTCCATGGGTTAGCGACTTGTGCGTATGAGAAACGTGTAATCGAGGGAGAGGCCAGCGCCTCCCGCGCCAGAGCAGCTCGGCGCAGCCGCCCTCCCATCAAACGCAGCGGCGAGGGCGGGGCGGGGGCGGGCAGAGGGCGGGCGGCGGGAGGTCAAAGGGCAAAGGGTCGGCGCGCCGACAGCTGAGCTAAAGGACTCGCGACGCAGATTTCTCTTTGGGCTCCGCCCGGGGAGCCGCGCGTGGCAGAACGAGGGGGGAGGGGGAGGAAGTGAGGGAAGGGCAGGTGGCGAAATGGGCTTCCATTCGACGCAGGAGCCCCGAGAGGTCCTCAGGGCTCCGGCGCGCGAGGACACCGTCGGACATCGCTCAGTGCGCAGACTGCCACGCTGCACGCGGAGCAAACGACACAGTTGGGGAAGATGTCGAAAACCGGGTAGTGGTGTGCCCTAAGAGATGGTGAGATATGCGGGTGCACCCATTTTGCCTAGAACGAATTTTACCGTCTAGTCACCACAACACCGCGATATTCTGCGATAACATGTGTTGTTTATATCAGTACATAGAAAAATCATTTAATTATAGCAAGACTTTTTAACACATAAAAGCAAATCAACCGTACTCACATAAGTACTTAGCAATCATCGTCGAAGCACTATTGATGATTTTAAGATTCAGTGACTGAACACATCCTCCCTACCCCTCCACTGAATATTTATGTCAGGGAAACTCGACCTCCTTCAATTGTACTTCATCTCACCAGCGAGGAAGATATGATATCTCGCAAATGATTGAGCGACTGAACACGATGACTATAGGCAGCGCCCCCCTGTCCGCGGTGCTAATTAATTCAAAAAAATATGGATTTAAAGCCCTGAGAATTTTCTTCCAGTGTGGAATTTTGCTAATATGTGGGAAGTCCCTCAGCACACGACAACCGGGAGATATTGAGAGTTTGAGTACAGACGGTTGCGGATTGTAACTCCAATAAGATTTATTTTGTCATGCACTTTACGTAAATCAACTGTATTAGTTTCATCCAATCGAAGCTCTCGATTGGATGAGACCATGAACAGCTGATTTACATCAAGTGCACGATTAAATAAATCTGAGTATCTGTTCCGTTAGGACGAATTAACACCCAGGAGGAAAATTCTAGCACCCGGTTACTATGATCGGATTAATGTAAGTTATGTATTTTCCGTAGGATCTCTCTATACGGTTCACTTACATAGAAGGAGAATCTCCTTTTCATACTTAAAACATTTTCTCCCTCTAGATTATCTCCCATGACGCTCGCCCACTTACACTTACAAACGCACACTCCCACTATCGCGGGACACCCATTGACAGCTTTTTTCGGATGGAGCGTTGTCAACTTCTACTAAAACGCTCTTCACGATCAGCAAGAGAGGAGCACCTTGCAGGCTCAAACATCCACCTCACACACGGGAATAATCACCGAAGAAGTTGACGCGCGCCGAAATACGAAATGTCAAAAATCATTCATATCCACTTTTGCATAATAATAGTTGTTCACCACTTTTATATTGAAAATCTTTCTACAGTTCGCTGATTATAGATAAGAATATATTATTTACATTTTTAAGTACCGCGAAGAGGTCATTGCCACAGAAACTAAATATTTTGGAATTGTGAAATAAATGGAAAGAATTGGAAAACAAAACACTTGAACCTTGAATTTATATGGCTGCCGCCTCGCTTATTGAGAAAGACTTACCACCACGATTCCATGATTTCGTGAGTATTCGTAAATTCCAAAACAACGTATCCTACTGATATGTATCTAAATGCCTACATTTCTTTCAACAACCGAATGACTCATCGCCCTGTACTCTTTACGTCAAAAACTATTTTCGGCGAGCAAACCGGCCTTTTGACCGCGTAGCGTGCGACAGCGGCCCACTGTCTGGTCGCCTGGCGCGGCGACGTCCGCCGCCCGCCGTCCGTCGCCAGGAAATCGGCGGCGCACGGCGCCACGTGTGGCGCGATCGATTACGGCCACATGCAAATGGAGTTTGTTTAACGATTGTAAGGGATTTATTCAACGCCTGCACAGAGGACGCCCGCTGCCCGCTCCCCTCGCACGCTCGCGTGACAATTTTTACTTCCTCGCATACTACTAACGCAGTAAAGTTCGGAAAAGCAGCCACGTTTTGAGGCTCCATGGTACCGAACTCCACGCTCCATGGTACTGGTTAACGTCCAAACGTCATTCCGTGCAGCTGTCCGTCCCTCCGTCCGACAACACGAGCAAATAAACAGGCGAGCAGGATTTTCAAGAAAATTGATAATACCTTATCAATATGGCTCATGCCGGACCTCTTGAACGTTAAAACGATACTTTTACTTTAGGACATATTTTTCATGAATTCCAATAACATTAAAAAAAATTCAAACTGGGTGAATAAAAATAACTTATTCTCAGATCTAAGTACGCTTGCAAAAATTGCGCAAGTTCCATTTTAGTGAATACAAGAAAATTTCGAAAAATGCAAATGGTTATGGTTTTCTGGCATGGCTGTGGTTGAAGTTTTCTTCCAGCGAACTTAATCAATATAGAATAAAATATTGTGGAGAATGTAGGATTATTTAGTTGAGAATCAGGTACACGAGGTTTTACTTTATTTCCCATGACGGTGTCTTGCAGTTGTGACAGGACGTAGGGGGTGTAGATGTAAGTAAAATTTCTGGTGAACGACTCTGCAGAAATTGCGAAAATGGATTCGCGGTTTGTTGGAAGGAGTTCCGATGACATTTCTATCCATATTGTTAATAGCCTCTTTTAATAATAACTTATTACTTCCTTGCAGAAACTGCAAGAAGAAATTAGGATAACAGGCATGGAATTACCGTTACAATTCCATGTGTGTTTCCCTTTTCTTAGACACTACAGAATAGTTTTCCCAGCGCAATTGATTGGTTAGTTAGATGAATTTTTTGTATGCCCGTAGTCCAAACATACTTCAAATTGGATTCTTTCTTCGCCGTGACCACTTGATGATTGTTGATAGTGATTCTGCGCCGAGGGGTCCTGGGGAAAATTGAGACAAGCTTAATTTTTTCTTGGAAAGTTTTGTTTGAGAATAATATATACCCTTCATGTGCTCTTCCCTCCGTTATTTTAAAACGCAAAATCCAATACTCGTCACGTGATTGCAGGCAGTCTGTCAATTCTCAGAAATGTATTTTATTGCGAGGGTCTCAGAAGTCGCAAAGCTCCCGCGTGTCCTGTGTCAGATCCGTGTTGCAACGGCGAGCCCACGGAGACCTTGCGATAACCTGCATTTCCTATGGCACAATCTAAAAGGTTCTTTCAATTTTCACGAGAATAAAACATTGATAATATCAGGAATTGAGAGGAAACTAAAAACTGAAGTTTGCATGGTATTTGCTCTAGGTCCATTCTGAGATCAATAGTGAAACAAAATAGTGAAACCTTATTTAATCATAAATATCGTATTTAGCGAAAAAAGCTCTAAAAGACGCACTGTCAGCTTGTAGAAAAAATAGTCCTTAAGAGGGGTGGTCGCTTAATAAGGAAAATCTTGTTCTTGAGCTCCAAAATTGATACTCCACCTACCCCTTTACTTGATTTAGTTGAACGATGAATACAAGTTACAACAAAACGGGGTAAGCAACATTTGAGAACTAGAAATTTTCGCTTCCAAGTTATAGACGACTTATTTGCGTCGCTAAATGAGATACAGATTTGATTAAATAGTTAATCTAGTTGGGTTCAACAAAATGTGTGTAATTCGTCCGGATGACCCAGAGCGTTAAAGGTGATGTGCCGAAGCGATCTTGGACTGAAAGATCGCGGGTCAAGTCCCACCTCAAGCATGACTATGATCGTTCTTTCACCCCTCAGCACCACCACATCAAATAATACTGTTAACCATATCGTAAATCAATAGCGGTCGCTCATGACCTAGCTAATGCGACCTAAAATAAAATAAAAATGTGTGCATAATTAAGCAACACTTCACAATTGAATCGTCTATTTCAGAAACACGTCAAACGCCAAATTTCTCGAGAATACTGGGGAAAAGTCTCCCAATTTTTCACAATTTAAAATATTTTTAATTTATTAAAGCAGTTGATAAGTAAATATTTTGCATTATATAATACGCATTAAATGTTGTGTCTATCCTCTTGGAGCAGTAATTCGCCGCTATTGCGGGTTTTAGATTTTGGCGTTTGACGTGTTTCTGAAATAAACGATTGAATTCATTAATCTACAGTAAACCAATAGTAAACCATTATTTATCCGCAATAGAGAAATATGTACTTCGTAAATCTATACAACAATATTTAGTCCAAAATTATCGTCCACATAACAAGAACCAAACGGGTGTAAAATCTAATAAAGACTTTGCTCATGATACGTAAATGAATCGCAGTCACATCTGAAGTACGAAATCGTCACATCATTGTTGCCCAGCGTATGTACCCTCCACATCTTGTTGAAAAAAATAGCTGGTACTCAAGATTACCTACAAGAGATACTGCTGTCTGTCGGATATTAGATATCTCGCTTTTTTTATTCATACACGGCCATAAAAATAACGTGGAACTAATTATGTACCTGTCCTAGAAACACATCATAAAACAACAGTTATCCGAAACACCACACATAAACAAGTTCATAACCTAGTTATTTTCCGTCAAGTATGTCACTGGATTATTTTACTACAACTTCTCAGACCTGCTAACTGCATGGCTGTTATGGGACGAATAAATTTTACCACACAATATCAATTTAGAACTAAATTTCCTTCCCCGTGCTAGCATGACCTGCAGAAATATTAACGTGACAAATCTCCATGTGCCATTTGACGTACTAACATGTTCTGAAGAAACTCAATGGCAATCATAATGAATCTACATTCAATGAGACGACTAGAAACAAACAACGCTTAACTTCATTCTGGCTTCTGAACTTATCATTCTGTTATAGACCGATCTATTTGCTGAGTCTGTCCCACCTTCATTAGCATTAACACAACATGCAAAGTAGACCATATGATTCCAAAAACTTACAACATTTAGTAGTGGATCTGTTAGTTCTGGTTCCAGCGTAATAATAGAAAATTAAATATATGTGTATCATATATCATGTTAGCGAAAATATTACTGTACCTATATTAATGAAAGAATAATATCGTGATACATAATTAGCTGAAAACTAGTGACTTCTACGCTTCTCTTAAAACCCGATTTTTTCCCGACTCCCCGAAGTCAATAGAATTCTCTGACTTTCCACATATTTCCAGAACGTTCTCTGCATGTCCCCTATCCAACCAACGGCGAACATTTTTTATTAAAAAAAAACAACGAAGTGGCAGATTACTGGGAAGCCATTACCATCGGCGGAGCTGGACCGCTTGCAGCCCTTCTCGAGGCTCCGGAGCCAGCCGAATGAATTGCGGCTCCCAGCGAGAGCTTACACGCGTCAAAGTCAGCCCATGCTACTTGTTCCACGCGCGTTTTACTATTTTGTCGCACGGAGAAAGTACTTTCGCTTTTCCCTTTTTTTCTTTATTTTTTACGCTTTTTAGGTGCAGAAAGGGGAAAGTGTGGCCTAGACTACAAATGACCAGCAATTCCGGCGGAGGAGGCCAGCAGAGGGATGGTGGGGTTAGGGGCGGGAGCGGTGCACTCTCTTGCCGGATAGCAATTTCCATCCGAGTAATAACGTCAACTGGCCTCTCCGCGATGCATTAAGTTCTTGAGCGTTGATTGCGGGCATTTTCGGGCGAGGGCGTCATCTCGGCTGAGGCCAAGTTCCATCAAGTGGCGCAAAAAAAGGCAGGTTGTGAGAACAAAAATTCTTCACGGATACTGCAATAGCACAGTACAGTACTATAGATAAATACAGTATTATAATTTTACGTACTAAGAATATAAAAATGTTACTGTTCCAAAACGAACATAATCAAATGTTAATGTCGAGTGTCCTCATTTTTCGAGCCTTCTTCTCGCATGGCATCGGTGACACAAAATAAGAGAATTCAATCGAAAAGCGTAACACGTGAAAGGCACAGATATAGCAATTTTTCAGTCAAAATCGAAATCAAGTTTGTTTTAGGATTTTTTTCTCAGAATCCCTGGGCAATCGTTAGCAACTATTGCACACGTAAGCTTCCGCGGCTCGAATTCATAAATTCTTGGCTATCCGGGAGACGTCGCGTCGTTGGCTGGGAGGCAATTTTAGGGACTATTTGAGGAGAGGCTTCCCTTAGGCAGAGTTCTGCACCCGTGGTCCATGGATCCGTGAACCGTGAGTGCGCGTATAAGATTCACTTTCTCCGCCAGTTGCTGGTCTGGGTTAACTATGTCTGTGCTGTCTGGTTGCGAGAAAGTGAGATCCTATTAGGGCGAGATGTCAGAGGGATTTCATACTGACGGGCATACCGCCAGTGTACTTTTGCATGCCAGAAGTGCGACATGCCTACTGTGATTTTTCCGCTCTTCAAAAATCCGGTCCGGAATCGAACCCGCGCTCTCGGAGTTTCGGGGCCAGTAAGCTAACCTATTCACCCACCGAGGTCCCAGTTACTAATAAAAGTAAAACTTCAGATCACTGCTTCTAAGGAGAAAATTACATCTCCAGAAAATGCTGACGAAAAGTAACGTCCGTTTCAAATTTCTTTTATTTCTATCCTTCAACATTGTGTACTAAAATATAAATTTGGCGTTTAAATCGTTTGAAACGCGCATTCCGGGATAAACTAGTATTTACAAGTCAAAAAGCACAGAGTATGTGTTATTATTTTCTAAACGAAGTGTAATCGATTTAAACGAAACTCGAATTGAAGCATTGGTCACGAAGATGAAATCAAATGAATCAGTCTGATACAGTACTAAGACGTAATCTTCACAGTAGTCAATTTGTCAGCTATGGAAATGTACCCGACGTCCAGCGGATATAATGTGCAGAGTAATGTACAGTACATTCGATTGACTGTGGGCCATCCCAAAGTTATTATTAAAAAAAAATTACACGAGTCTTGGTTTACAAATGATCAGCTCGGGTGTGAACATATTTGAACATTCCTCTATAAATACGTTAAGTTTGATACAAAAAATAATGAATATAGAATACAATGACTGACAGTGCCTCAAATGCTTCCAAAAACAACTATTTGTGGATTGTGACAAGTTATGTGGCTAGTTATGTGGGTTTTCGATTCGTCATACTCAGTACACACACATATCTTGGATTTAATTACGGTTTAGAACAAAAACGACAGAAAGATGGCGAAGATTTATTTCACATACGATAGAAGGAAAATATCTCATTGCAAATAGCTTAAAGTGTCATGTGGTTGTCTTCTAACAGTATACAAAATGGCAAATATTAGTGGAAATACTAATGACTAATATCGTTAAACGATAATTCATACTGCATTTATACTAATAATGTTTCTATTATCTACAATATAATTTAATTTTCTAATTAAGTACTATGTTAATGCAAATTGAAAACATTCAAGACACCTCACCGCTCTAAAAAAACCTAGTAGTTCTAGCTACAAGAGGACGAACGTTCTGGCTAAAGAAATCAGAAATATCCATTTTTGTGAAGATTGTGGCTGCGATTTAAGAGCTACCATGGTCTTAGGACATACATTTATATATTAATCCATTTTTCGATGTGAAATAGCGGCGGCGATGGTGTATCGGTTATCGTACTGGACAGTTGTACCCAAGTTGGCGGGTTCAAACCCGATCGAAGCCGTGGATTTTTAAGGGCGAAAAAATCCTTCGTACGCCTTCCTTCGGAGGGGAAGTAAAGCCGGCTGTCCCATGTTCGTAGATTTACTTGCATGTAAAAGATCCTCAAGCCTAAATGACGCCTCTGAGCTAAATTCAAATCGCCTGTTTCTCGCGTAAGAAATACCTCCTTTCCCTGCTAGTTGGTGAAAGGAGCGTAGCGAAATTTGCGTGGTCGGACGGAAGAGCGGGCCTGATGGCCCGAGTATCGTAACGTAATATAAGGCAAATCCAATTCAAAATATCCACAATCTGTATTTTCTTGCTTCACAACATAATTAAGTCAGGTATTTTCTCCAATGAAGGGCAAGAATTATTCATTATGAAGATGGGAAAGCTGTATAATTTTTAATTTATTATTTATATATTCTGTATTAATTACTTCTGTCGAAAAAACAAGTAGCATGCGAGAAAGTACGCATTTGAGTGCTGCGAACCTTCACTGCGGGCGAAGGCTTTCCACAGCCACAGCCACAAGGGGGAAGGCGGCGGGCAGTGGGGGGCGGAGGGGAAGGGAGTGCGAGCGGGCCCCGCCCCCGCTCTGCCAAGAGATCCGGCGAAATAGCAGGCGCCAGACATTGCATTTGTTTCCTGTGTCCGATGCAATATTCAGGAGAGTAAATGAGGAACTGCATACGCGATACAGCCAATTAGTGTGTGTGAATGTATGTATGCGTGCGCGCCGCTTCCCGGTCGGGTGGTCGCTCTGCAGTCAGCGCCTGCCCCCTCCCTCGACGCGACCAGCCCTCGGAAGGGCTACCTTCCCTTCGCCCCGGCCCTCCCATTCCGCTCCGCTCCCTTCCGATTTGAATCCCATGGCGTGGCCTGCGGCCGCCCAGGTTCGCCCCGCTCGTCTCGTCTCTCTCCCCGAATCTCCCATTGGCGGCGCCAGCCCTCCTCGCTCACGCCCTGAAACGCAGAATGTCGGGGAGGTGCCGAACCTCCCTCTCGCCTCAACCTTCGATCTCGCTCGACACCTCGGCCGCGAATCTGCCCATCAGACTCGCACCAATCACTCGGCCTCCCCCATCGACTACCGGGCAGCTCCTTCACAATCCATTACGAAGCCAGGAACCCATTACGTTCAGTCAACGCATTTAGCTAGCGTCGAAATGAAACAACTTCTCTTCCATGATACACCCACCGAATGTCCCTAACAGTGTTCATTACACTCCGTTCGTCTATCGCCTATCGCCTAAACTTGTTAAACACGAAACTCACTGGCTCTAGTATGCTTTGGTCCACCGTGCGTTTAATTCCTCGTGCGCTCAAAAAGACATACTGTGTTGCATGAAATATTGTAAATAGTATACGGATCCACACCTACATACAACTGATTCTCAAATACGTTACGCCAAGGACTTTTGATGCGGAAATAATATCGGTTTCTCCGTAAGGCGCAATATTTGGTAATTTTCATGAAATTTGAGATGCATTGAAACCTTCCTTCCACTAAGCACTGTATATGGAATGGTTTTACGATTTAGTGTCAAGACCTGCATGGAAATGCATTACAGGCATTACTTTTTTGCTACATCAGAGATTAACACGGAATATATTGCAATATATTGCATATTGCCCATACAATTCTAACAGTCTCTCGAATGAAGAAAATTGCAGTATCAGTATTACTACTTGCTACGTAATTTGAAATACGAGAAGTTGTAAAATCGATTTATATCCGGGTTCTCACAGAAGCGGTCCTCTTCATGTCCTAAGCGTTGATAGTAGTGAATCCTTATGGTTTATGCGGCGAGTAAGAAAGCTTCGTGTTGGGGAAGGTATCCCCACCTCTGCAATTTCTACCTCTTCCGGCGCCTGTACGTCTCCAGATTCGAAGCACAACACGCGAAATGAAATTTATGCCTTCTCGACAGCAAGGAGCTGGCAGAAAGGGGTAGAGAGAAGAGTGCGGTGTTTCTGGATAAAACCTATCTCCCGGACGCAGCGACGGCCCCACGACCCCGCC
>BOPP01000103.1:4298904-4311842 GCA_017312745.1 Gryllus bimaculatus
GGATGGGAAGGAAGGGTGGCCGGCGCTCCCGAACGGTCGATTCGCTCGCAAATCGAAGAACTGCCACTTTGAGCGGTTCGCTTGTCAAAGTAACTCAATTCCTGCGGTTTCGTTCTACCTCCACGTAAAACTTATTCACGTCACAGGCAGAAATAGATACGAGATGCTGCAGACCAGCTCTGCTCGCGGGCGCCATTTCGCCCTTGACGCATTTGGGGACCCTCCATACGACCTGATTTACAGATAAATGCGGAACATAATGTCATCAGGGTAAGATCACAAATATTTACAAAAAATATCCAGGGCAATCTCATTAAGAACATGATGTGATATCTTGGATACTACTAAAGGTCTGTTCAGCTTTACCAATGACCCTGATGGAAACAAATACACGTGCTTAAAACAGCTTTTTATCGGTTGCCTGGATTTGCGGATGCGTTCGTCTTGCGTTAACTTCTTAAAACATTACGTGTGAGTATATGAACTCTGCGCGACAGCACGTGAACGGGCGCAGGCCTACCGCCTACGTCCCTGCCTCGCGGGCATAGGCACGTGGCTTCGCACGTAGACATCCCCACGCGTCCTCCAGTCTTCCAAGTCGAGAAGTGAATTTTCTCATCGTCTCGCACATACATATAGTGGGACATTGCAAGGATAACGTACACCATAGCCTTGGCTCAACCAGGAATCGAGCCCGGGGGCGCGTAGTGGAAAAAGACAACGCTTGACATTAAGCTTGAAGAGAGCCATTATAAGTTTCCTTGTTTAAATGCATGTTTGAAAATACAAGAACGGGTTTAAATAAAGACGATACTAAGAATCCAGAAAGCAGTTTCTGGAAGCTCTGAGTATGGCCACTGTTCGGAAATAGAAGGAGAAGGCGTCGATTAGTGACGGCGAAAAAACAAACTTATACCCGATGTCCTGCGCTGACAGCTATATCGGTGGGACACTCATTTCAGTTCACATCTCACAAAAGTTACAAACGCAGAGTTCGTTTTGTTGCGGAAGCCGTAGAGCACACAGTTCTTTGCGTAGTGCGACGAGACCGGCGCAGAATCTTGAAATAATTTTAATTTTCCTGCATGCTTAGCATTTTATAATAACGTCCAGTGGTAGGCCCGTCTACTACAAAACATAGGATATGTAGCCCATTAAAACGTGTTGAAAATTATAGTTCAATGGGTTTTTTCGTGCGACGAAAATCTCATTGGCCGTTAATCAGATGCTCCACAGGAGTGTCGCCAAGTGCAATGAATTCACGGAGAGGTAAGTACACACAGAAATCTTATACATCATAAGTAATGATTGACGTGTTGAACTCCTTTCGGAAAAGTCGCAAGGAGTAGGACTGACGATTTTGAAACGTGATGAGAGTGTTAATGCCGGAAATGGGAGTTTTATTCTGATCGCAGACGAGACAGCTGCTGCCGCGTACGGTTCAGGCAGTTTGTGTACACTTAAGAAGAAGCAATCGGCAAATGAGATTTGTAGTCGCGGATAAATTTTAGGTTTCATTATTTACATCGGTATCATTCAAAGAACGAAGAGTAGGTATGCCTTCTAGAAAGGTTTCAAAAGCAAGTCAACAAAATAAATAATTATAACGAGACCTGACTTGAGACTCAATGACTTAAAAGTGTTTAATTGAATATTTGAATTTAAAGGACGATAAAAATATTTTGCTACAGGACTGACTACAAGTATGGTATTGAGCTGAAATACATGATATGGATATTAACGGATTTAATAGTAGTTGCATATGGGTGGAATCGTACTTACGATCTGATTACTATTTGGGTATCGCTTAATTCCGCGAGAATCCTCGTGTGAGTATTGTAAAGGCGTGATTGAGTAAGTACACCCACACACGGAGCTGCGATTTGCGGATTTATTCAGAATTAATGTACTACACTTGATTACAACTTACTACAAATTAAAGCCATTGCTCTCCGCAGCGTCCACTACTCGCGTCGAGCAGTGGTTATTAACCTTAATCATTTAATCAATTTTGATCAGTTTCGTACTTCGGCTGGTGATCCCAACAGAGATTTATGCTCCAAACTTGAAATGCAAAGAAGTAGAATGAAAAGAACAGTTATTGAATTAAATCAATGTACAAGATTTATGATTTATTAAATATTTTTCGGCAATAATACATTATTTTTTTAATTTATAAACTAAATTTACAGAACAACATTTAATCTACCAACTGTCCCTTTTCTAATTACCACTTCTAAACAACGGCTTTAATTAACGGTTAGCACTCTTACGGCTGGACTGCACTCCAGAGAGCATTCTTCATACTTATGTATTTCTACAGTCTTCTCCACGTAGTTAAGTTTTCATCATGATTCTTTAACAATAAATTTCACTCGGAGTTGCCTCAAGGAGTTTTTTTTATTGATTTTCATGTTCAGAAGAATAGATGAGATCTCATTTTGAATTGGATACTGTTATTTATTTTGGAATTGTTATGTTCATTCCTTAAACTAATATTGTAAACACCTTTTTTGGGTTCTTCATGAAGTCATTTTATTATAACACCTGATTACAGACGAAACGGCCACAGAAATATAAAAATTCTTTACTTATGAATTTTACAAGTTATTCAGTTGAATACAATTATGAAATAAATTTTGATTCAGATGTTTAGGATTCTATTTCGTTCAGATGTTTACGATTCTGTTAAGTGATTACTATAGTAAAAAATAAATCGTTTGTCACGTGTGTGTGTGTGTGAGCGTGTGCAAGTGGTTAAAAATACTCGATTCGTGCTAAGAAGTGAGTGTAATGAAGGATAAATTTAATGGTAAGTTCAACTGTGTAATTTCAGCTTCTTTTGCATTATCCGGGGTAAATAGTGATCAAGATGACATAAAAACGAAGTGACAACTGTATAAACCATGGTTTTTGTTCTACCATTTTTGGTACAGAATTAGTGTCGAGTAAAAACAATCGTCCATTCTCTATTTATTTTCAGTACAGGAGCCCAACGCACAGGGCTATTGTAGGCTAAAAGGGTCGAAATGCTAGAAAGCTAAAAGATGAAAAAGTACTTACGAATACTCGTAAATAGAGGTTTACTACACATCTATTTAATTCTTCCATAGAACATGATATAAATATCCATACAAATTATGAATTTAATGAACAAATATTAATTGGATATAAACAGTTAATTAATAAACGAAAATTAACCCTGCAAGTTTTTAATTCACAACAGTCCCAAACTTTTGTTTAAAATTGTTTCAAATATCTGAAGTAGTTTAACAGAAACTAGTAATTTTAAGTTGATAGGCACTATCTGAATTTTCGCTCGCTATTGGAATACACAATACAATTTAAAAGAAATCTTATATAATTTTAACTGGCTTGAAACATGGCTTGTGTCGCAATTATTTCACGTCAATCTTAATCCTTTGCAAGACCGTTGGAGTTAGCGGAAAAACGATTGCAAAGCATGGGCCGCCTGCGAGAAAACGAAAACGAGGGAAGAAAAAATACATATTTGGGGAAAGAAAATAAAAGGGAAGATGCTAAGTGAGGCGGAGAGGGGGAGACCCGTTGCGGGGCCCGCTCCCCGCCATGTCGCGTTTCCTCGCGAAGAATCACAACTCGGGGAGAGAAAAAAGCGCGTTGCGCGCCGCGCCATCGCCCCCACAGTGGTCCACCAGCAACAACTTCGCGGCGAACATTCTCAAATTTACCTCATTTACATCAAAATAGGTACACATATTTCTCACGTTGCATAAAAACAAATTTAGTTACCTTTTAAAACAGTGGTAGCTCACAGTATGGGAGTATGCTTGCCAAATTAATTTAAATTCCAATAGAGAAAGAAAATTAACAGAAGCATATATTGAAAGGAAAATCTTTGGAAATGTGTCTATAATCAAACGAAAGTAGTTTGTGCATTAGAGCACATAGAAGTGGCAAATGTCGGTAATATCTACACACTTATAGGCATTCATCTAATACTTAAGGAGAAACAGGCCCATTTTGTTATTGTTACTAAATAATAAGTTATAACTTAAAAACATCGACATTATATTTATATGACATTATATTTATATGAACATACAAACTAATCCTTTTTTTAAAATTAATGATTCAATACTCATGCATTTAGACATTTCCTTATACCTCCCTGGAATTTCACCCACTTTCGCTGCGTTTTAGTAAAGAGGGTTTTAGCAAAGGTTACCCAGCAGATAATATCAAATTTACTTCCCCCTGAAATTTTGAATTTCTGCTGCCTAAATGTAGAACCTAGACTATCGTGCAACCCCCGACATCACTGGCCCTTCCCGAAGACTGAATTTTAATTAGTTCCTTCCTGTTCCCGACCCCGCTGTGTTGATTGAGGTTCCGCAGGGAATGGTCTTCGCCTTTGATCCCTCTCGGCCTAATTGAAAAATGGGATTATAATTTGGAAGCGCTTAAGTTCGACATTCTCTGTTGCATCTTCCTAGAGAAAGGAATATTTGTAAGTGTATTTGGCATTTCTTAGTGGATATCAAATCCTTTCATGTTGAAATGTGTTCTGCTTAGAAATAAGTTAACGTTAGATGACAGAATCTTAATCCGATTCTTTTAGTGTAAGCGACTTCTCCACAATTTCCGTAAAGATATGTTGATGCAAATCATTTGTTTTGGTACCGGTTTAGAATGCAATATTGTCATTAATGAGCATGAGTATTATTTTTTTTTTTTAAAGTAAGATAACTTCATAACCAATCGTTTGAGCAAAAACCTCAACTGAAGAACGTTTATGATCCCAAGATAATCTATTAAATGAAACCCTAACTTAGGCTTAGTGATTCATTACTTGAATAACATGATATATTTCTCTGTACACTTCTGGAGAAGAACGAAGTAATATACTGCTCATTACGAGATAAGAAATACAAGCTAAATTCACGGAAAACAAGATAAATACAACGAAGACCCTTGTCCGTATCTGGTGCATTTCTTTCCAAAAGATTTGATGAGTCGATTTCAATTTGACCTAGGGCTAAATTCTTGGAACAGCCATTTAGTTTCGTGAATATTAGCTCAAGTTGAACTGTGTTGTTCCCATCGATTTACTGTTAGTCAAAATGATATTCATAGCGCGATGCGACACAAACGATAATTTCTTGGAATGAGAGAGAGAAATGGCTCATGGACGTGCAACTTTTTTGTTTTTCTGAATATATTAAATATATCTACATACAATCGACTCCGGTTTAAGTGAACTCTGATATAGAGTACCCTCGGTAATATGTCCCGTAAATGTCACATGTCCCGTTTCACTTACGTTACAATTGGATTTTTATGTAATTACATAGTTTGTTTTTCTACTTATCGTTCTCAAAACAAAACTCTTGGCTAATCGGTTCCCTCCGAACAGAATAGACACTTTCTCAGTTAAATATTTTGATATATTTAGCACTAATATAATATTTTACGGATTTTGCAATTTTCACAAATTATTTATTTACTCTGTATACAAAATATTTTAATTTTCATTAATTTTATTACACATTTATGAATAGATATATTTTCAACAAATCAGCTTTCTCCCACATTGATGATATCTGGGTATGAGAAGAATCTTTGACACAACTTTTTGTGCTGTAAGGTTAATTTCCCAGAAGAATTGGCGACCGCAGATGTGTAACACTTACATGAAAATGCAGTGTTTGTTTGCTGGTCGTAGATATCGCCAGTTTGTGCTATTGCTTCCAGTTCGGATGATAAACGACGGTCGTGGAAAACAGATGATGTTTGACAACAGACATGAAAGTTTTATTATGCAAAGTGTGCATCAACTTCAAAAGCTCTTCAAATGGTTCTTAAAACGGTTGTATTAATTTTCAAATGAATTTAGGCATTCTTTTTAAATGTAATATCGTATTATGTAAATATTTAAAGTTAGAATACTTTAATATTACATTTATATCTGATTTCATATATTTATTACATTTTCTTACTGTTTTCATTACAGATCTGTGAGCATATTTTGACGTTTAATCCCACATATATTTTCGGTCTCTTCGGTCTACAGTGAACGTAAGAAATTCTACGACCTGGAAATTAAATACTTCCTAGAAACGATAATATCTCCTCAGCGCAAGAAATTCCAAAACCAGGCAGCTTCTAAAAAAATATTGCCGAAGATCGTAAACGAAGATGCCTCCCCTGAGGCGAAGCTAGCGGACGTGGAACGAGGACGTTACTGACCTTATGGCATTGGTCAGTTTATTGGCTATGGTCAGTTTTGCTGCGGAAACACAGTCCGGGTCCTGCTTCGATTATAACCGTCGGCGTAGACGTGCGATTGCTGCTTTCAATTTTAAGCTTTGCATTATATTCCGCGGGACGAAGAGCATAATGTTCTACGTAAGCGACTGAAGCGCGCTACTGCCATGGCCCCGGAACTTGGCGACACCCCCCTCGCCCCACAGAAGAGCTGTCAGATTCATTAGCCTCTGGCGCCATCCTGCTAACGAAAGGATCTGAGAGTTTATTAGGAAATGGTATTAGGGCCTTCCGTGAGTAGGGCGGTGTTCGAACAACGGGAGAGACACTGAAGGGACTCAAGACTGCAATACGATACCTAAGGTACCGTGTACAATGAAGAATAATTGTGGAGAGAGCGCAAACTCACGATCTAGAGATGATCTAATGAAAAATGTAAGAAGCAAACAAGTGAAAATAATTGTTTTTTTAATCACAAATTGAAATTTTATTGAAATTTTAGTTCGCGCTATAATATATTTTGCTGTATCTCCGTAGAAGCAATCATTGTGGAGAAATTCTTTTCAATTTTGACATCATCACATGGTGAATATACGACAGTGAACCAAAAATTTGGAGAAAGAGAAAGAAAGGAAAGAAATGAAAAAGAAAAAGAGGAAAAATAGGAAGAGAGACGAAAGAGGATAGTGCGCGGACCGTGGCCTGTTCAATCTGGTACTGCTGGAGCATTTGCCTGGTTTTGTTGGAAGAAACCACGGAAAACTAACGATTACAGTGGCTAGGCGCGAGAATTCTCATAACTGGCTGAAGTCCACCCAGCTATCTGACCTTCGTCGAAAACCAGCTGCTTCGGGATTAGACCCCGGCGACCTCCCGTACAGACAGTGGCAATGTTGGATCTGCGCTAAAGTAGTCGGTCTCAACGTCGCGAGCGTTCATTACTGATTGTGTCGTCCGCCGGCGCACGTCGGCCGTGGAGGCGGGGGAGGACGCATGGGGCACTGCACCTCTGGGCTTGCGTTGAGCGGGGCGTGGCGGGGGCGGCAGGGAGCAAGGCACCTCCAGGACTCATTTAGCACCTCGGGGCTTCTGAATGCAAATGCACCTAGTACATTAAAGTTAATTATAGCGCCGGAAAGATTGCAAACGGCGACGTCGTGAGGCGGGAGGGGAGTGGCCGGGGGAGGGGGAATGGAGTGCTGAATGGGCGCTTATCTGCCATCCGCCCCCGCCCCCGCTCGCGGCGTTTCACCTGGCGGGCCGCCTCCCGGCTGCCGTCTTCCATTCTCGCGAATCGACCTCCTCCTACCCGAGCATTCTTCGAGAAAATTACGTTCCAGGCATTATATGGGCAGAACCAGCTAATGAAATTGCACCAAGCGCAGCCTACTCGGCAATAGACGAATGCGCTATGAGAACGTTCGCATCTACCCGAGTTCTAATTAGTTTAAATACTTTTAGAGTGGATGGTCTTTAACCTGAGGATGGGTTAGGATGGAATCCCACATTTAATAAAACTTGCATAGAATACACTTCTCTTAGTACGCTCCGTTCCACCAGGTCAAGTCCATCTGTCTGTCAGTGAACAACGACAGCAGATAAACCGTCAGCCGATTTTCTCCATAATTGATACACCCCATGACCACATAAATTATCCACATGACATCGCATACCCCGTCTACCACATGAAGGAAATTCGAAAAAATCGCTTCGTTTGTAAGTTGGCAGCTCTTTTTTTTTTTAATGCGCGACAGTCACACTTTGCAAAAATATCAAGTCACGTCTCAAGTTAGTACATAATACTAGGCTGTTGAACAAAGCAGTTTAACGCTCTGATGAAGACTTCCTCGATTTTTATTTTCGGCACTGGACTGCAATATCAGGTAAAAATGTAAATTTCTAAAACTTCGTATGTTTTTGAAGTATTTTTAACTACTCCCATTCCAATAAAAAAATTCGTCGGATAGATTAGAATAAACGTCGGATAGATTAGAATGTACTCAGCTTCTGACGGCAGGTTTTTCCCCCTTCAGGGGTTTTTTCCTGAGCCGTACCTTGTGGTCTCTTTTCCGCGGCTTTGATGCGATGGAGAGACCATTTGGGGTGAATACCAGAATTCGAAAGATTAGAACGCGAAAGGATGTAGGTATTGTAATGGCTTAAAGGCCTTCGGCCTAGCCACATAGGATCAAGTAATCTAATTCGTTTGTAATAATTACCTGTTAAATAAAATAAAATAATAAAAAAATTCAAAACATTTTCGAGTTTAAAATACAGTGCACCTGCAATACACTAATAAATGAAATAACGTAATTCTTGGAACAGAGAGAACATGCGACACACTTAACTAGTAATAATATGGCTGATATCGAGAAGTCTCCTGCCCATCTCTCCATCTTACCGACTTTAAAACGTGGCTTGTTATGAGAGTGCTTTTCAATCACGTATTTTGGAACCGCACCGCGCGATATTTTGTTCACAATGCAGGGCTCTAATAATCCAACCTGAACATGCAGCATTCATTCGCGTCCATAAATCATGCATTGCACCCAGGGAGGTTCTGAATTATACAGACTGACACGTAATTGCTAACCGCTTTACGCAATTGTGTTACTGCCGAAGGCCATGGGGAAAGTTTTAGCGGCATAAACTCCCCTCCCGCATGTCAATTCTTTAATTCTGGAGCAGGCATGACGAAACGCACTAGTAAAGAGACAGATCACACGAAAAACATGTTTAATAAAACATGAATGTCGATTTCGCCTATGAAAATCCGAAAACGTTAATTCTCATGTAACACCAATGCACAACACAAATTCACTACGTGATCAAAAGTATCCGGACACGTCTATAATTGTGTTATGGTGTGGTCGTGTGTTTGATGGAAGGGGTTTGCACCTTTCTGATCACGGCACAGACCTATGTTGATGTTTTAAAACACCTTCTTTCTTCTCACTGTTGAAGAGCTATTCGGAGATGGCAATTGCATCTTTGAACACGATCAAGTACCAGTTCATACTCCATGGGCTGTGACGGTGTGGTTTCAAGACAATAATATCCCTATAATGGAGTGGCCTGCACAGTCCTGACTTGAATGTTATCGAACACCTTTGGGATGTTTTGGAACGCCCACGTCGGGCCAGGCATCACCAACCTACATCGATACATCTCCTCAGTGCCGTACTCCGTGAAAAATGGGCTGTCATTCCCAAAGGAACCTTCTAGCACCTGATTGAAAGTAAGCTTGCGAGAGTAAAAGCTACTATTAAGACCAAGGGTGGGCCAACACCCTATTGAATTCCAGCGTTACCGATGGAGGGCGCCACAAACAGGTATGTCGTTTTCAGCCACGTGTCCGGATACGTGAAGTTCTCCATTGCAAATTCACTTTTAAAAATTATTATTGGAATTTTCGAAGGTTTATTTGAATTATTGGAGGTTGGCACGGTGGACCTGTCTACTAGAAGTGTGGTACAAATCTGGGCTAACGCTCACATTTTAACCGTCCAGTGCACAAGTGTCCTGTCGCGGACTAAAGGAAGGTGGCCACTCATTTCCTGAAACATATTTCCCTGACTTTTCCCGGTATACCAGAGCATTATAGAAGTGTTTCACTGATAAGATAAGAGTATTTAACACTAATGAAAGAAAATATTACAGTAACCGTGGAACTATTTTTTCAACTCTGATTTAGTCCCTGATAAAGTACCAATTAAAAAATCCTCAACAAATAGACATTGAGAAAAAAAAAAAATAAATACAAATAACGCTGAACAATATTTTTAGGGACATTAATTTCACAACTTTCTGAATATTTTTCTTGAATTCTAATGATTTTTCCACATATTTCCAGGATTTGAAGAGTTTTTCAGGACCTTGAAAGTCCTTAATTCCATTTTTTTACAGAAAGTCGCCGCTGTTTCATTAACCTCGGAGAGGTTGCGTCTGGCCCACGAACTGAACTTGAGCTTCTCGGAGATAACTATTCACCAGATACAATTTTGCTTTAAACATGAAGTAATTCGATTTTAATGCGACTATTACATCTTAAACTTTAATTATTATCAAGTACTTCTTAAAAATATTAGTATAAATTAATAAAATTCATCAAATACTTGTTAATAATTACATTTTCGTTCGCATAATGCATGGTAATTGTCAATATGTGCGAAATAGTCATAACACTTGACACTCGATCTTCACAATCAAATGTCTTGGAAAAATTTCACATCTTGTCTGGTTAGTTCTCATGCTTGCAACTTTTGCATGTTGTTGTTCTGAATGCAAATATTATGCTATTTTGTACGTAGTAACTCTCGCAGCAAATCTAAGTGTCGATTTGAGTATAGAATATGCGATGCAAACTTCAGACTATAATTCGTTTCTGGCTATTTTTGAAGTGAACTTGTGTTTTCTCCTCCTGAAAATTGATCGCACCATCGTGCAATGAATCACACGAAACATCAAACATCAAATCGGCAAACAAAGGCACCGTAGGCGCTGCGCCAGTTGCTCTCCTTGCAAACGAAGGACAAACGGAAAATGGCGCGCGGACTGAGATTGACACAGGAGGCTATCACGTGACCAGTAATGGATTTTGCAGATAAAAAGTTTGGGGGATAGGTACTGAAAATTACAAAGGTAAAAAAAATACCTAAACAAAAGTGTTCATGTAATAACACTTAAAGTAGAACGTACAACATTAAAGCTCGTAAGCGGGACCGGGAGCGGACGCTGAAAGTGAGTTTTCTGACCAAGGGGATACCGCCCTTCCCACCTGCCCGCAAACCAGACTTCCCCGCCCCGCCCCCTTCCAATCCCGCTCCAACCCCGCTCGCTGCGCCCCCGCTCGCGTTCCATCCGGCGCTCATTAAATTTTGAAGCAGCCGCTATTAGTCGCGGCCTCCAATTAGCGGATAGTACGATATTTAATTATGCCGGTGCGCTTTATTTAATTTGCAACGAGGAAACGCACTGCGTAATAATCTGAGTGGCAGCTCGGCCTGGGTCGGGAGGGGGAGGGGGAGGGGTGGCGCGGGTGACGTCTCCGGCGGGGGCGGCTGCCTCTGCGGGCAGCGGCAACGCGCGGGGGCGGCGCAGAGAAGTCCAGCGATGCCGCGGGGGCCGTAAAACACGTTAAGAGCACCAACTGCATTCGATTCGAGTACAGTAATCTTTCGGTAGCACAAAATAAAGCCACCGACACCGATCCACATGCATTACATATACGCAGTTACTTTCTGTTGAGAACTACCCACATCAGGAATAGTGAACGCAGGCAACAAAACGTTCGCGGAGAAATACAATCACGGATTAAAATTAGGGTATGAGATTTGCAAGCTTCGTGAGCAATTTAGGATGTGAGGGAAATACAATCTAGGAAATAAGTTTCGGGCGATCAACGGCAATTCTGCGACCTATTACAAGGTGAGCACTTGTGAAATTCAAACGAAGGCTTTTGCAAATTCTGTGGAAGTCTTGCAGAACACAAGGATTAAAGTTTGATGACAAAGAGTATATACATGACGGATAATGTTGAAACAGTGCAAGAGGTTTTCACGACTATGAAGAGTGTAATAATTTATGGGAGAACACTAGAATCAAGTGCGGAGATTTCACACTTTGTAGGATATGCATAACGATTTTTTAAAAAATGCACAGTACAATAAATAAAACCAAAGTACGTATATATTAATAAAACTGAAGGTAACTGAAAAGAACAAAAGTGAATTCAATGATACGCTGTTTGGATTTTACTCTGAAATCAAATGAATCTTTGGGGACAAGCTAGTTTGTTTCTTTATAGGAAATTGTTAACCTCTGATGCAGTGAAGAAAAATAGCAGAAATTTTAAGAAAGAAAACCAGCAGGACAATTGAATTTAATTTAAGAATCTTCATCTTCAATATTGTAGTTGTGAGACAGCGAAATAAATTTTGGGCTTTAGAAATCTTCGGCATATCAAAGAAAAAGAAACCTGCTCCATTATTATAAGAGTACAGCGTATTTAAAACATACACTACTGTCTTAGATTTTTGATTGAAAACGCAAATTCAAAACAAAGATGTTCAACGAATACTTAATGCGATATTTAACGCACGCGTATTATAATTCTCGTGGTACACATTATATTCAATTTTTAAAATTCTAATTGAAATGTTTTAAGACAAATTCTGCGATCAATATTATTAATAATTAATCGTTTTTCGCAATTTAAAAAAAATTAATTGTTTGCCGAAAATGGAGGAGGGCCAATTTTTTAACTGTCCATTACATACGAAAGGAAAAAATAGAAGAAATAACTTTGAGCAGCGTGGGTACAATGTGTCCGTGTCTCCGCCCAGCGTGCTGCGGCTCCTGACCCACCTTGTACGAGCCCTGGCGACGGAACAACTGCATTGTGGAACCTTCGGACTCCTGGGCAATCCGATCGAACGCTGTCAAGAAGTTAATTACGTTACAAAGAGTCGGGGTTGTTCATTCTTATCAAATTCAATATTTAAATTCGAATAGAGGCAAACTCGAATCGTTGGTTTTTTTGTAAACTTGTCGATCTCAATGAAATTCATACTTCTCCCGACTTACCAGTACGTGGCCCCCTGCACCACGAGCACGATTTTTGCTCGGCGCCCTCGCGGGAGGCCGTGCAGTTCGCTGCTGCCGCTTCCGCCCCCCCCCCTTGCGAAGGCGTC
>BOPP01000103.1:4311878-4325278 GCA_017312745.1 Gryllus bimaculatus
TGGAGTCGGTGGGAGCACGTCCAAGCATGCGAGGGATCCGTTGCTCCAGCGCCCGTCAACACAACGCGATGTCGTTTCCAACGGCACTGGAACGCAACTCGCGTCAATTTATAGCGCATTCTCGCAACAGGGAGACTACTTCGCCATGAAATCACTTCCAATGGCGGCCTATGCGTTTTGATTTTCATCGCAATGGATCTGTAGCGGCTTTAATTGAGGGTCAACTAGTACACTAGCAACTATCATTTTTCAACACGTTAGCTGCAAGTATCTGTCAACATTTCCGACCCTTCATAATGTATTATAAATATACTTAAAATTAAGAAGAAAAAAAGAGAATGCTCTTAGCTGTGGTCGAATCACACTCTTCGTATCTTTTAAATAAGCATTTGCCGAACGTGGCTGCTACCAAAACCTACTACTTTACCAAAATTATGATTCGGTGCGCCTTTACAGTGGGGTGCAAGTGAAAACTAAATATTGTGGACCCTATTCAGAAAAAGTGTGATGGCAAAACAGAAGACGGTCTGTACTACGTAAATACTCAACGTTTTTGAACTTTTGAAAATTGACTTCAAATATTCTAGTTTGTTTTTATTCATCAAAGGGCTATTAACAATTAGCACATGTCCCATTTTAGTTTAACTCTCCGAATTTGTTAACATTGTATAAGTTCAATTGCCTATATTTAAGGGATCATAAGGCCTATATTTATGGGATATTTTTATTATTCATGGTACAAACACTACTTGTGTTTATTATACTGAAATACAAAGAGAACCGGACAAAAAAATTGCGTTGCGACCGGGCACGCACTCACCTCGTTAGGCTTCAAGATAAGACTTTTTCACTAATAAAATCCATTCTTTAAAGACAGAACTTTAAATGAGTTGTCACGGGAATATATTCCTTGCAGATATTATGAATATCAGACAATGAATGACAAGAGTCTTTATACAAAATTTCGAAAATAAAGAGCACTTGGCATAAATGCCGAGAAAATTAACGATTTTTAACAATTATTTTCCCGAAAACCGCCCCTATATTTTGCTTCATTTTTTTTCGAATAGAAAAATATCCATTTAAAAATTTCGCAGGACTTGATTTTCGGTGCATTATTATCGAAAACTTATAAATAATGGATTTGCCAAAACATTGTAAAATCACTGAATTTTCGAAACTAGCAGAAGTTACAAATGCGAGGTTAGCACTGATAGCAGTAGTTAACTACTTCGGTAATATTAACATAAGTTCTAAGTAACAAAGTTCATATCAGAAGCTTAAAAAAGTTCTACCAGTCCCAGACTGGTAGAACACATTTTTTACATTATAATATGCTTCAGCAGATTCTTCCAAGAACGAGACTTCTAAAAAAAAGAACGGTTACAAAAGGCTATAAAACAAAAAAAATAAACGAAACTAATTTGCGTGCATGTTGTGGAAACATCTTCCCATCGGCTATTTGATGGTTAACGTTTGCTTGCATATTTTATCACTTAATTGTGCATGGAAACCCTGTCTCTAAAAATAACTAGGAGGCGGATTTTGATGACCTAAAACCACCTCAAAACTAATAATAAAATACTCTTTGTTTTTAAAATAACCTACAAAAAAACGTGAAAAATTATATTCAAGCCCGTTCAGCTGAACTCAAGCTTATTGAGAAGTTATTGATGTAATCAATGCTTCATCCTTTGGTTGAAGGGAACTCAGCCTATAAAAGTTTGTTTGGACTGCTCTCTACTGAGAAACTCTGCCTTTAGTCACCCCGAATTTGGCTGGACTGACAATGGCGTTTTAGATAAGAAATCAGTAAAAAGTCATAATTCTCGAATTCCAGAACAAGATACAATCTTTAACAGCATAAAAACTATACGGAAATTTACAAAACTAATACTAAAAAAAAACAATAATTCCACCCATCAGTTCACAAATTATTCACCCCCACCGGCAAGACAGGAAATAGCCAATTACATTGAGACGACTTTCACACTCAACCTATCTAAACCGCAACCGGAACTCAACACAATAATCTAGTCAATAAAACCCCAATCTACGGCCATATCACAAATTCATTTCACAAAACCTAAAGAAATAAAACAAATCATTAACTCTCTCCTGATAAAAAAAGCACCAGGTCATGATAATATCGATAATTCGATACTAAAACAACTTACCAGCCCCCGAAACTGCATACTTAACAAATATATACAATTCATGCTTCAGAACAAATCATTTTCCATCCACTCTGAACCATGCCATTATTCCTCGGGTCCAAAACCAAAACAATTCAGCCAACTTCGACAGCTAAGAGCTATAACTTTTGCACCATCTGTCTAATATCTTCCAAATAATAATACACCAACGACTTATAAATCACCTACAATTAACGAAAACAATCCCAAGAGAGCAATTTGGTTTGCTCAACATCTGTAGTACTGTTAAGTATGGTTAAGTTTGGTCAAGTTTTATTTAGTCATCAATACATAAGTAAAGTTGTAAAACTGATCTATGTACAAAACAATTAAAATAAATAAATTTAAAAGAAACAACTAGGAACCTTAGATTAAAATCTCACAATAGCCGACATTACAATTACGGTGCAAAGAAAACGAACTCAAAAATTCTGTGGAGATCATTAGTTGCATCTCGGAAATATTAGTTTAATGAAGTACTATCAGGGTTATTACTAACCTTTTTATTTTAATCAAACAAATCGTATTTGTTTTATATAACTACATTTTTTATATAAATCCTATCTAAATTTTATATATTCAAATTAGGTATACCTACGTTTCGTAGTATACATAGTTAAATAGGCAATATTTATCTTTACAGGACATCGTCCAGTTAAACACTAAATTCTATCTGTACACAGGTATCAATTTCATCGTCCGTAATATAGTTTTTCTTTCTAACCATGTCGAAACACCATAAATTTAAATTCGTTGATAGCAATAAGCTACAATCATATCCGCATGAAATGATCACTAGTGGAAATCTGAAGAACATACGGTGCACTTCAAATAATATACACCATTATGAACGGAAAATAGCGTGAACAGAACCGTGGATCAATATTTTAGAGCCCCCAGAAGATATAAAATCCGGAAGACCTAATTCAAAATACGTGACAATAAAAATTATTAGTACCCAAACCAAATAAACTGAAAGAAAATGTAGGCAAATGCATATTATCAAAGGAAACCACCGAAATTCAATCAAAAATATTTAGAGGGTCCAAAGAAAGCGATCATAAGTAGGGAGCGGATTTTTATGCTCTTAAAAGTTTGATATATGCTTTGTGAAACATCCACTTATGATCAAATATACTTCTCTCTAATATTCAATTAAAATATGCACTAAATATCCCATTAAATTTGACAATATTTATTTCTTGAATAAAAATTTCTTGATAAAATTCAGGAGAAGCATGCTCGGAAAGAAGAAAATATACATTTTTATGCAAACAAAATATACCTTAGCTTGGCTCTCGGAAGAAATAATTAAAGGAAATATTCTCCTTGGTGAGGTACATCGTAGGGCTTCTTTCACTTTTTCTGCCTGGTTTAAAAAACATATCAAGGAATACCGTACTTTTGCAGAAGTATTTCAACTAGGAAGAAAATTGTGCCAAACTTTTCTAATCAATGATCGCTACTGAACTAAATTTGTCTACGAAAAATTGACGTTTTCTTAACTATACCGAAATAGGCATTATAAGCTGCTATAATGGCGCGAATAGGAAACAGGAAAAATTGGCAGAATATGTACTGAGATGTACCAACTTAATCATCTTCATCTAAACACCTTAGCACAGAAGCAACGAACAAAAAAAGGGAAATCGTAAAAATCTGCTATCTAATAATAAGAGTATTATTGGTGGTCTAAGTTGGATGGTTCATTACATTACATCCGAGTGGCAATATTCGTCGCAATGTCGAATATAATTTAAAGAATTAACTTCGGCGATTAATTCACACTTCGGGCACGCTCTAGTTTGGCCAAGCAGTAATTTGCAACACTGCAATGAAACCACAACTGAATGAAACAAAAACGCAAGATGTGCTAATAATAGGCCTAGCGTTTGCGCTAAGAGAAAATTATTTACCAGAACTGAATGCATGGCACAAAAAGGAAGCTATGCAGAAAAATTATGTTCATGACTTCAATTTTATAATCAAGACTTCAAGACGGAAACATTATCCAGCGTTCCGTTCATTTTCATTAGGGATGGGCATTCACGTACTTTTCCCATACGGGCCAATCAGAGCACGCCAATACCGAATGGTACATCGACACAATTTAACACTGTCCAAAAATCGTGGTATACTAATCACAGTAAACAGTAAAGGAGTACCTATATACATCATGGAGATTAATAATACTAATAACCCTAATACTGCTTTCAAAAAAGAATAGACGGCTTCATAAACAACGATGGATTTCAACGAACCTAAATCAATCGGCTAGCGTGAAGTTAAATACAACATTGAAATAAAAGACTAGCAATGTGGGTTAACACTGAACACTATTAATTGTCAACGCATTTTGTTTCTTTAAGCTAAGAAAATCAAAATAACATTTCGAAAAACAATTCATTAAGTGCGAATAAATATTTCTCTTCAAATAAGCGCTAATATGAAGCTATCACCATCTATTAAATTCTCGGCTACATAGGTAGGTTCATCCTTCCTAATGCTGTAACGAGACCCCGGAATTCCATGAACCAAAAGGAAAGTATGCATGGTACCATTCGCTTAAAATTGGCAATGTATGCATTTAAAATAAATATATTCACTTTAAACTAAAAATTTGTGTTAAACAAAAAATTATCAATATTACAAACCCATAGTAACACAACGTAACGTATAATAAAAAATTAATATCAAACAAAAAAATTAAGTGAGAAACTTATACCATTGTTACAAGATGCCGTAAAATTCAGTCTAGTTCATGAAGGTCACGCGCACAAATAAAGTTCAAAAAATAAATTGATTCACGCGAAAACAATCTGATCAGGAGGCAAACAGCAATATTTTGATACTAATGTATCTTTGGCATGGCTCTATTCACTTTCCTTTAGAAAAATACACAAATATACAAGACTTCCACCCACTTTTACACAAAAACCAGGAATATATGCACTTAAACATTTCGCAAAAATAAAAATAAGCACCTAAACACAAATGTTTCAGAAGTACGCTATTATGAAAATAAAAATTGCCTACATCTGGTTTTATTTTTAGTGGTAGGTAATGTCATTTCCTTCCGATATGCGCAACAGTAAAACTATGCAATTGCATGAAGTTTGGCGTCTTAGTAACGACAAATTCAAATTCTACTTAGTGAAGTGTATCCGTTCATGCTACTTTTAACCAAAATATTGTAAATCAAACTCAAAATACATGTTCAACAATTTATTTTAAACACATACTATACCCATGAAATATTTTCTCAAAAATATAGTTCGGTTGATCTAAATCTTCAAAATTACGAACAGCGAAATTGTAGAAAGCAGAGAATCGAAACCGAAATCGAGAATCGAAAATCAAGAATCCATTCCGTCTGGCATTTTCAGGCTGCAAGGTGTTTACGAGGAAATGCGACAATACATTCGTTACCAAGTTGATGCGTTGAGAGTTTGCTGCAAGAAAATAAAGATTCAGTGTGAGGCTCACCGTCCTGCTGCAGACGCCCCACGTGGCTCGGCGACACGCCAGCGTCTGTGACGCCGCAGACGAACCAGTTCACGACGGCCAGCCAACGACAGCCATCACATCCCACTCTGAAAGACGAAGCGTTTCATTACAACACGTTACTTCAGCACAAATAAAACAAAAAAGTAGGACCACAAATACAGTTATAAGAGAAATCAATTTACAATATTTTTAATCAAAGGTCGTATCAACATTACGTCATTCGCAACCACTATTGCATTTAACGGTAGGGTAACTGAAGATTACATGTGATGATAGGGGGTGAAAGGACGAAAGCAAATACGATGCCCGAGGCGGGACTCGAACGGTTCTACTGCCGGAACGATCTCGGCCACCGGACCGGCCTTATTTACATTTATAACCGAGAAATTCACTAGGTAGCGAAAGATGAGATCACTTACAAAGTAAAATGCATTCAGTGACGACCGCCGAGTTGCCGCCGCTGTGAGAGTAATGTTCGCGCCGCGCAATTTATTGGAGGTTAAACCACGAGCGTTACAGCGCAATAAGAAACGTTACCTTAAAAAAAAAGCTCAGTGTAAATTGCGCGTTAATGTGCCCGACGTTGCTTTACCACTAACGAAACGTGGATCACGAATATCTAAAAAAAATAATTTCACTCGAATCGGAAAGAAAAAAAGAAAAAACAAGAAAAAAAGCAATGCGCTAAATAACGTAAAGATTTTGCGACGCGCCGAGAACGCACCGTTGCTAATTGTCGCGCACAGAGCTCGCTTCCACGGTGCTGCCTGACCGAACTTCACGCGCCTTCTGAAGTCTGGGGCGGGCCTCGCCCTCCCAGGTCGCGGTCGGTTGTTTCATCGGCCTTCGATGGCGTGATCACCTCCAGCCTCCCCGCCTCGCCCCTCGCAGCTGCCATTGCCACACTGTCCGCCCAGAGTCCATGGCGCCTGCTTCTCCCCGCCTGCCTCCCCCCCCCCCCCGCGCGCGCCTGACCTGGCAGTCGAGCAGTCCCAGGCACAGGGCCCCCGTTGGGCCCTGTGCTTGTGCGGCCGGAAGACATAAGCTAAACAGGCTGGCCACCGGCGGCGTGGCCCATGCCGCGCCGCCGCCGCCGCCGCCGTGTGCCTCAAAACCGACTGCCGAAACGCGATCGGCTTGCGCGCCGCACTCGACCTGGAGATTCGAATGCGCAGAAATCGCATATCGCCAGTCCCTCCCAACGACCGAAAGACAACGAGCGAAGGGGGGAATTCTTTGAATCGGTTATCATCGACTGAAAAAATTCTCCAAGAAAGCTTACTTATTGGAAATCCATGTCTTTCCTATTTTGATTCTTGACGTACAAAAGATGTGTCCCATTATGATAAACAAAGTAATTGATATACGCAAATTGTAGTGAATTTTTAATTTATATAAAAGATATAAACTAAATTTCACCATGCGAAAACAAAATTCGAAACCCGGATAGTGAGAAATCGTGGTAGAAAAGGTAGATTCACCTGGATACAATAGATAAATGGCGTGTGGTGAAGGACTTCTTTTGTGTAAGTAATGAATTGTGTCTATGGTCTTCCAAAACGTTGGCTATAAATGTTCCTTCCACAGGTTTTCGAAGAAATAGTTATTATAATGAATTATATAATGTCGGGCGTTGGACTTCTGGCCTTACTATTTTTTTCTTATCTCAAAGTTCCACGAAACATAAATCTTTCTCAAATATCACAAGTCTCGCACGTGTGCAGGCCCGTCTACGCCGCTGCCCGCAGGACAAAGATCCCTGTCTGTACTCTTCCTGCCGAAACACTAGCGGTGGCAATCTTACTGATTGCATTACTCTAGGGGTAGAACTCACGTAGTAGTTTCACTTATCACGATGAACTAAAATCTGAATTAGCACGTATAAGCATAAACACACACTACCCTGATAATTACGCACTTCAGTGTACACACACGTAAACGCATTTATCACCAATAGCCTAGATTTGCGTTTGAAACAATGCTTTCTTTCAAGCGAGGTCCCGCTACTCGTGCGAATCGCTCCGAGCACACACGATTGCTCCCGTGCTCTCCGACGCCCCGTGGCCTCGCGCGCACAATTTCATTCTTCAACGCTACAAGGCTTTCGAGAAATCGGAAGACTTGTGATGTAAATAAAGTAAAATATTTTTTCCAAGTTTCAAGACACAGTACATACATGAAGGACACGTCATTGCCATTCATAGACCATTAAGAAAACTATTACAACACTAAATCACGGCCGTGAAAGGTTGTTCAGGGCGTCAACTACAGTGCCTTCAACCTAGAGGCAAGTCCTAGGTTCGAGTCACGACCGTGGCTGAATTTTCGACCCTGGCTTGTCACCTAGGTCGAATTCAGTCGCTGTCTGGAGGAGATTTCTAGCGGTCGGCTGCTCTGATCCGTAGTTTACCGTGGTTACTCCGATCAACACCAGGCCAATGGTGGAGCAGTACCGTACGAAACAGGCCGCAGACCGCGCGCGATCTTTCTTAACTCTTCCTTGTCCTATCCTCACGCCTGACACACTCTTACACTAACATGCTTAACACACATGCCGGGAGACCGGTCGGGAGCTTGGAGCTTGTCCCGGCTGCGGCGGTGCCCTGAGCGCTGGTGGGAGACAACTGATTGGAGAAAACCTTGCTAGCCGACGGTAGAATCCAGAAGGGGAACGTCGCCACCTCCCTATGAAAAAGTATGCACTACACTTTCGAGACTAATGACCTTCGCTGTTGACGCGCTCGGAATCACTAATCAAATCATTCATTAGTATCACGAAAGAGTGATGACTAGGTAGATCTGATTATTGCTCATAACTTAATAACGCGACATTAAATCACTGCCACAGTACAGGCTACTTGATATAGAAATAACCACGACTAGCGTACTGGCAGGAGGCGCGTCATGTCTCGCAACGGATTGAGGCGCGGAGTGATGCAGTCGCCCCGCAGCAGAGGGAACAAGAAAGCTGTGAAGACTCCTTTGCTTCTTTAATAAATGCGTAATTAATTGTAAGTCTATAGAGAGTTTAGGTCCAACAAGTGATCTATTAATTATAGTTCAAGTTGTATTACAAGGTTGGCGTTTAACCTTTCGGTGGGCGCACCATTGTTCCTCACAAAGCAGGCACATAGGAGCACTGCATGCTGAATGAAGAGAAACAGTATTTTGCACTCTCACAACTTCTATTGTTTAATTGAATAAAAATGAATAACAACTGACAACTATTCATCATTACATTTTAATGTTAACGTATTTTACAAGTCACAGAAATGTGGCTGGTTTTAGGTATTAAAAAATTAATAACACATTGTTTCAGAAAATCTCAAAAAAGAAAATATAACAAAGAAAATTAAAATAAAATTAACTAGAAAATTTTTATTAAATAAATAAATTTATTAAATAAATCAGCCTACTGCATTTACATTTTAGAGAAACATTAATTGATTTTCTTCAAGCCGTTTTCAGTAAATGAAGAAGATGCCTGAATTCTTTGATAAATACATTTTAAATTTCTGCAAGTACATGTATACAATCTGGAGGAAAAATATTACAATTGACATATTATAATTAGAATTATTCATGCAATGTATTTTAAATTATTTTATGACACATCACTCCCGCACGTGTAGTGCATGGTATTGAGTTTCTATATATTTGCGGCCCCTAACAAAAGTGATTTTGTTTTATTGTCTTGTTATACTTTTCCGCGCAGAATCGCGGTCTTTCTAGTTTACCTCGTAAAATATCCTCGTCTACTTCTGTTTAAATAACTCGATATTATTATATTATGTAAATAGTCTTACCTTCGAAACTAAATTGTCTGGCAGGTCATTCACAAACGCGAGAAACAGGAGAGGTCCAATAACGCTTCCTTGAGGGATCACTGAAGTGACCTTTTCCAGAGTTGAAAATTTTCTTTGAAGACTTTGTTAAAGTGTGTCTGTTTCCTATCACGAAGAAGCTCTGCTCCGGTATTCGCTCGGTGTTGAGCAGAAAACTACGGATCAGAGCAGCCGGCGGCTAGGATTGTCATTCAGACAGCGACTGAAATCGACGGAGCTTTGTAGCCAGTGCCGACAAACCTAGGACTTACAAGGAGAAACACAAGATTTCGACAAAATTAGGTGGCAAGTTTGTAAGGTCACGAAGACTAGAGCCCCGTAAACCGCCAGATGCAATATACCGATTTGTTTAAAATGGAATGCTACTGTGGAGTAACATTTCCACTAAAGTACATATATAATTAAAACATTTACCCAACATTTCTGTAGAAATAAATTGTAAATGAACAAAATTCTTTAAAAAAAAGTGTGTAAGGTTGTGTTAGCAACGGACTGCCAGTCGGTTGAATTCAAAAGTCATAAAAATAAAGTAAATCATGTAATATTTCTAGGAATCTCGAAAACTTATCTTCAATTTTTTAAGTGGAACTATATATTTTATTTTTCTCACTAGCGATGGATAGAACTTACAAAGAGGAATACAATGATGTATTATTTTGAAAATAATTTGAGTATAATATTTTACTTCCTGAATGTGATTTTCCATTAGATGGCGAATATTTCCTTAGTAGCCCTTGAAACGGTTGCGTTCAGGGAAGATGGCCATACTACGGAACGTGATCATTTCAGCTCATTTTCTTTGAGTCTCTTTTTTATGACACAACTGCGAGTATACGAATGAAGGCCTATCGGACCTTGAGCCGGGATCGGAACTCCCGGAACCGATCCATTCTCGGCGGTTCTCGCCAGAAGCGGCAGTACAGGCAGATCGAACAGGCGCCGCCGCGCAGCCTCGACGACTCGACGCGACTATGGTATTTTAAGTCGCGGCGCGTTGTGCTCGCAAAACTAACTCAATTAATTGTAATCGATTAATTATAATAGCAATAAAACAATTACCATTAATCTAATAATTAGTTGGAAAGTAACAGTCATTCGATTAATTGGAAATAATTAATACACGAAATCATTTCAGTTAGCAGTCATCCTTCCATTTCCCTTACCTTCCTGGAAGAACGTTTTAAGTCGAGGTTATCGACTTGCCCCCTAGGAAGCGAGTGATATGTTTGCATCGTGAATCTGAGCCACCCACAACCCACCGGTATCATACGACCTATAGCTCCTTTTTTTTGTATAAAGAATTGAGAAAAAAAGCGAGATTTTGGTATCAAGAAAAAAGCTTAGAAAATTAAAGTTAAATGCCTTAAATTACATTTATTTGGATATAAGCAAAATAATTATTCGTCAGAATTGTTATTTTTTCATTATTTTATCAAAATCCTAAGGCTGTCTACAAAAACTACAGGTACCGCAAAATTGTTTATGCATTGGTCACCGTAAAAATCGGGGAAATCGCTAAAACACATTGCGAAATATCCGGTGACGCCTCCAGCATTCAGTCGATGCGGTCGGCGCCCCAAAAGGCCCGACACTTAATTATCACTTTTGTACAACAAATCCTTTTGAATGTGATTTTTCTTTGTTTATATGCATTTTTGCATCCCTGCTTCACCTAGAATAAATTCTTTTCATCCCTATTTTAGTAAAACTAAATACTTTTTTGCCTGCCTATTGTAGGTATAATAAATGCCTGAAATTTGCTTGTAGCGAATCTCGGCTTTAGTGAACGAACAGAATACAACGTCCTGAAAATTAATTCTCTCCTAGAAATGAATATATATCGTATCAGTTCCACAAATTGCAACTTGGAAAAAAATAACGTCGGCCGAAGGTCATAATCGTGTCTCTCCAAAAGTAAAGATAGACTTCCTGGAATGGGGACCTTACTGGATGACCTTATGCCTCTCAGTTTGACTTGGGAAGCATCGAGTCCTGCGTGGGCTGCAACTGGCGGCAGGAAGCGCGCGCCTACTACAGCCCCAGAGCCTGCGCTCCACCCCCGCGCGGAAAGGCGATCTGTTTCATTAGCCGCTTGCGCCATCCCGAAGGGCCTTCGGAGAGTGAGACGGTGTTCCTACATTGCAAGAGGCATTGAAGGGTGTCAGGATTGAATTAGGATTGATATCTTTCGATACGTGAACCAAAACAGTTACTTCCCAGAAGTTCATTATACCTGGAGTCGAGAGCATTACAATGGAAAATGGTAATTTTGAATAATGCTAAAAAAATGGTCCTCTGATTCCACATTGAGCAAGTTTTATTGTATATTGCTTCACTATCACCTACAACTATGGCACTTTATTACAGCATTCACATTGTAAAGGATTACACGACCTCCACCCGCTATCGTTCCACGGAATCTGGGAATCAGAGGCACTCCACTGAGACTTTCGAGCATGAAACCTGCGATAACGTAATAAATATCCCTGCGGAACCTCGGAGCAGCAAGAGCTGCTTGCGAGACAACGCCGAGGAGCGGTGGTCGGGGAAGGAAAGAAGGAGGGACGAAGAAGGATGGAGGAGAGGGTGGTGGCTGCCTTCGTCGGTCAGCGAGGGCGATAACATTGTCGCTGGACGGGGCGCCCTCGCGGCGCGTGAGATCGCCGGCGGCGCCGCTTCCCACACGCGGACGCTCAGGGGCTCTCGGGGCGGCGCCGCTCGTCAGAACTACTGATGCGCCAACAATTAAGACATCCGTGTTTATATCACATCCACGGAAATCCCACAGTTACATTTTAGATCTGGTTTAGTAACTTCGAACAGCGCAACACATTTTAATTTGACAGACGCCGTGTTTGTTAATATATAATTAAGCTTTTAACAAATTTGAAAATGAATTAATGAAAACAACGTTGAAAAATGCCTCTCGAAGTGCGACATTCGAGGCAAGAAGGAAATATCAGGGTGTCAGGATCATTTCGGGATAGGAATAGTCTGCTCGATGTAGGTACTATAACTACAAATCGCGTTCGTGTTATTCGAATACGTCAGCCTTTGGCGTAGTGTGTTAATTTTTTGGGGGAGGCTCTATAACATATTTAATTATTTGGAATTTTGTTGAAACTCGTAATGTATCATCGTATCTTATTTACAGATTGAGATTGAAGAACAAATTTAATTACGGAAAATATCACTATCTTCAATATTCTAGTTGGAGGAACGTCAGTGAGCTCAATGTAAAAGAGAACGTCAGTGCTATATTAAGGGCAGTTTGATCTATCCGAGAAATTTTTAACCCAAAATTTGAATTTTGAGGAAAATTTGAAAATGTTAGGGCATGATGTAAAGTACATCCCTAAATCTAAATATCCTTTTCAAATGCTTGGGACTTCGAGTTCGTCCTGATCCATCCAGGACTGTCCATTTTGGACGGATCGTTTGACGGTTTATTAGGCCCTAGTGTTTTGCCGTCAACCAATTATTCGATATCAAGGTCTTGCAATACGTGCATTCTATCCAACGTGTTAATAATTTGCTTCATACATGACTCAGGTTTATCCACTTTCTTGAACTCAGGACCTCACAATAGGAATTTTTTTGTACAAATATCGCCGTTTTCGACGCAGCATTACTGTTTTCTGTAATCACGTGGTAGGCGAGAAAATGAAAACTAAATACTCCCTGACTCCCTCCAACTAATCACTCATTATTTTCGAAAAGATTAAAGCGTAATCAACGCGTAATGCGGATTATTTTTCGCGAAACTGAGCAAGCGAGCAGAAAGAGAACGTAGTTGTGCATCTCAGCTCGCAGCAGAGCGTGTTGCGGGCGGGGCGAAGGAGGGGGCGAGGGC
>BOPP01000103.1:4325294-4341257 GCA_017312745.1 Gryllus bimaculatus
GCGGGGCGCAGGAGGGTCGTGGCTATTGAGTTCCTAAAAGCACCCGGACAGGCATGCGATGGGGAAGGAACGCGGGCGGGGCTGGAGAGGCTGCACCAAAATGCTCGGCTATCCCTCTGGTCCAGGGCCTCCCAGTCACTTTACCTAAGTTACATTACCGCAGGGGGCGTCGTCATTTACCACGCAAGCCGTCAGCCGCATGTTGCGCTCGAGGAAAAATAAAGGAAGGTTGAGGATAATCTTTTTGAGGCTGCCTTTAACGTTAGCAGGCCGACAAACCAACAGTACGTTCACGACGTTAACAACAGTATGTTTATTATTTTAACAGTTTGATTTTGAAAACCTAATAACGATCCAATAGAATCTACAGCACTAACATTTAATTTAAATGTACTTTTAATTTTAATTCTACTGAGAATACGATTATGTTTAATATTGTTGTTTGTTGAATTAAATGGTGTATGCTATTGTATATAATTTTCTAAATTTCTAATATTATATTGTCCTGAAAGAATTGTGAGAATATGTTTCTTTTTGAAGTTCATAATGTCATTTATTATTATTTGCAGTTACATTACGTGTTAAAAATGTAGAATAAAATCCAACACATGCAACTTTAGAATACTTATATATTGGTGTACCAATGTGTTTATGTAATACTGAAGATGAGACACTTAGCATCAATATTTTACTCATTTAAATGAATAAAAAATTGATTGGGATCCAAAAATACGATTACGAAATAAAAGAATAACATTGAAACATGGAAAATTATTACCATCTTCAATAAGATGTACTATTATACGACCTAGTGAATATGGTAAAACGTCTTTATTGAGTGGTAATTATATTATGAGTCCAGAATGCTTAAAATTAGTTAAAATTAATCATGTGTATGTATATTCAAAGTCCTGTGAACAAGATATATATTAAGCACATGAATGAATGTAATAAGCATGGGTATTTTGCTTCTACTTAATACGAGTACAATTACAAAAATGTTTTGATATTTATAAGATTTCCGCTAATAATAAATTAGAGTGTTTTTTGGACAGGTAATTCTAGTGGTAAAAATATTCATCTAACAATTATTGAAGTGATATAAAGCAAGTCATAAAATCACAACATCCTTCAATAATAATAAATGACACAAGATAAACCATGTACAATAAACCAATCCGATTAGGAAATCTAGTGCTGTGAACCCATTGAATGAATACTAACAATAAACACGATTAGCAGTCACAGGGTCTTTAAAAATATTTTAACAAAAGAAGGAAACTCAAAAGGTCCAGTACAGTTTTAAAGATGGGTAGATGATGGTTATTGTGTGACAAAAATTTCATACAATAGATACCCTTTTCGCTATAACACAATCTTTTGAGGGATAATGGCATCTCGCGCAACATAAAAAATTTCACCAGCTTCACCTTATCCCAGCTGCCAATCGGAGCGAGGGCACGCGGCGAGGGGAAGCCCGCGCTCCGATTTCTCAGCGATGCGCTAGTGGACGGTCTGTCATGACCCCGGGTTTCGGGATCTTAAACCTTAACTTCGAGAAACTTGGGCGATCGCCGACTTGTAACACTTCGGCGAGAATGCTGCGCGCTGTAGTGATCGTTTGCTGGTCGTAGATACCGCCAGTTAGTACGAGGGCTTCTATTGCGTCTAGTCTAGCTGCTAAACTACTGTCCTGGATAGGAATACATGAAGCTTTTATTACTGACGAGAAAGGCTTACGGTGCAAAATCTGCATCAACTTGTGCTCCCCAAATAATTTTTAATACGTTTGTATTACTTTTAAAAAATTGTTGGGAAATGTTTTATAAATGTAATGTTCTTTGAGATAAATGTGTTTTGTAATTAGTGTATTTTAATATTATATATCCGATTTTACATTTTTATAACACATTCTCACAGTTTTCATTACATATTTATGTATATATTTTGACGTTTCATTCCACACATTTTTCCTGTCTCTGTTCATTATTCCTCTATAATTTTGGAAGTGCTTTTATTACGTGTATTTTCAAACGAAAGATATGCACGTTGTAATTCTTTAAATGTTTATTTTCAATAAGAGTTTTAGTGTTTTTCTGTAATTGTTATGTAATTCTTATCTTGATTTAGTATATATTTTGGTTTATATTTATTTTCTTAAAATATTAACGTGAGTTATTTGTTATTAGTGATAACAAATGTTTCCTTGTTTGTTATAACACCATGTGTCCTTGGTGTTACGAGCAGTGCTTGTATAACTGTAGGTTCTCTTTACATGTCAATTCCCATTAAATTTATAAATGTCGCTTCACCAAACTGTGTTTGTCCCAGCTCGTATTCCCACGATGTTTCCTCACGTGACTTCAGTGACACGAGTGACTTCAGTAAGCTGATATCGCACGTGTCCCAAAGCTTTGCGAAGGCCATTCACGTGCTTGTTCGCCTGACGACCCTGCCGTACACACTTGTCTTTTCAACAGAATCTTTCAGTTAATAGCAATAACCTCCACTCAAACGCGAGGCAAACGCAGGCTTCCCCCAAGGATCACCATTATCCCCATACTCTTAAGACAGACTTTGTACTTGGCGCGACTGCCCGCGAACGGGCCATGGAATACCAGCAGCATTCCGCCGTGGGATAAGGGGTACGTGTGGTTAGAACGAAGTATAAGCTTGCCCGAATCGAACCCGAGGTGTGTCATGGTTAGCGAGCACACTGACCAATGGGCTAAACCTCGAGGGCCTCGGACAGACTTACCTACTCAAAATTCAATAGAAATTGTCCACATTGCCGGCGACACCGCGCTATTTCCTTCAGTGCGAATTCTAAACAAACTACGAAACACAATGCAAATATACTTTAATGTAATAGACATGTGGGCCGCTACACTAAACATTCAACTTAACCCATCAAAATCCATCACCAAATATGTACCCTCAGCCCTTACACTTCCCTCACCCCCTTAATATTTAACAAATAACCAATAATCTTGCACCCACATGACAGTACAATAAAATATCTTAGACCTAACACACATACACAATTCTTAATAGGAAAAAAATATGTATAAACCGAAGTCAATCAAGAAAAAATAATATTAATACAATTAAAACCTACTGCCAATAGAAATTTTGCACTAACATAACACAGTTTTAATAATTTACAAAAACAATAAGACTCCTCCTTTTATACGCCCGTCCCATCTAGATTAATGCAGCAAAAACTAATGCAAACAAATTTTCCAAAACCAGTATCTAAGACCCTTCTTTTGCTTCTGCACATAAAATGGAACTTCACTATGTCCACGTTTTATTGTTCTCTGCGTTTGGTAGTTGTGGTAGGAGAGACAGTGCGTGGGTTGCAATTTTGATACCAATACTGGACTACAGTGGAGTTCCAATAGCACATTTCAAGCATTCTTTCCAACTTTTACAATTTTCGGAAATTTATAGTGTTGTATTAAAATGAGACTGCGTAATTCTATTCAGCCTTCTTTGTCCTATCCGTGAAGAAGTAATAGAGGAAATGATTTGAGCGGTTTTTGAGAAAATTTTGAAAATGATATTGAGGCTTCATGTAACATGTTCCCGAAAATCGCAAAATCAATTTCTAGGTCACAGGATCTCGTGTTCGTTGAGATTGATAAAGGAATATGAATTTTGGAGAAAATCGTCTGAACGGATTGCTAGAGTGAACCACACATACATGCACCCGTGCGTGTGCGCGTGCACGCACAGAGAGAGAGAGGGAGAGAGAGGGAGAGAGAGGGAGAGAGAGAGAGAGAGAGAGAGAGAGAGAGAGAGAGAGAAGGCACACGGACCGTCACGCGTCGGGCAGTCAGAGAAGCGGACGGACAGACTGACGTAATGCCGTCAATCAATTTTGTTTTATATGAAGAACCCATCAAACATGTGATACAGCTACACCTATTAGAGGAAGTAATTTACTACATGCAGGAGCAAGAAATTTTTTGTTGGCAGGACGCGGCAGTGAGAGTTTTCTGTCAAAACATTCGCCGTGTTACGCGCAGGATTACAATACTTTCTCTTCTTGCGAAGTAAGGGCGAGAAAGTAAGTAACTTCAATACGTACATCTACCACAGCACTTTCTGAACGGTAATCTTGAAACCACTGGGCCATAAAAATGCATGCGTGCGCCCTGGTGCTGACGCACTACGCACATTGCACAGCTGCGCGCGTCGCGTGCGCACATTCCAGCCTTTTGTTGGCGGTGACTCACTTCGCGCGCTCCCCCTCGCAATAATGGACCCGAGCCCTTCCCGACGCCCGAGAATGTGGAGCATGTTTCCTCCACCCACCGCCCGCCCGCTGAAAGGCAACTCGACCATTAAACTTGCGTCTGCTTATTACTGACTTACAAATCGACATTTCTTTGAATCACTTCAACTTTCGTTGTTTAAGTTCAAGGGTACGCTCTGGAGACGCACGGATATTCGTTGATCTCATAATGCGAGATGTCAACGCCCACTTATTTATGACTTAAATGGCTGCTAGGACGAAGAGTGCAATAAAGCCGCCTTCAACACACTTAAATCAATTACTGCCTCTAGATGCAACAGGATCATCACTGAAACTTTTCATGATCTCTAACATTTTCACAACTCCCTACATTGCATTGACTATGGTTTTTGACATAATTAATTTTTAGTACAAGTCAGTGCTTGGAATGTTATAATGTGCTCAGGGGGGCAGTCTAGCCACAGCAACGAGTTAATTGCTGTAACTGCACTCCCAATGACGTGAGTGATTGGACGCGGCAAGTAGTTCAGCTCGCCCAACCTCAGATGAGACCAGACAAAAGTAATTCAAACAGTGGCGCTCGTGAACAAACGTTGAGGGCAGGCAAAACATCACTTAACAGCGGAGAAGCCCGGGACAACGCCCCATCTCTAACCAATTTCTTTTGTTTTTATTCAATACATCGTGCGTGTAATTCACTGAATTTCTTAGGTAATATTATGACATTTCATGATTTTCTATAGCTTTTCATAACCTTTTCAAGTCAAAATATCAATTTCTATTCCAAGTACTCTCCTTAATTGACAATAGAAAACATGACTAATAATGATAACTAGCTTAAACTTCAGAACCTGATTTTTGTTAGTATCATGCCACGAAGGATCGAATTTTCTTGAATTTTCTAGTTTACACTATTTAAAACTTTACTCCACATAAGTGTTGGTCGATCGTTGCCTCAAAACATCGTTTAGACGAGAAAACTGTATTCGTCGTAGTTCATCTTCTATATATTCCCTATGATTATTAGTTATTATTTTATTCAAATTGTAATTATTTAAATCACTTGCAAATTCACTGTTCTAGTATTGATACTACTTATACGTATCATGGATTCTATTCTTAGTATCTCCATTGTCCTTGTATATCGTGTTTTGATTTTAATGTGTTATAGAGGCCTAAGTTTTATCACTATTTTTTATCTGGCTATGTACTTCATAATTTATTGCTACTCCTGAATTCATTGGGTTGTTTACTCTCACCAAATTTTGTTAATGCAATTTTTGTACCACGTGACATCGATGAATTCTATGTCAGATGACTGGAATTAAAAAATAAAGAAATGTTTAGTATATTTGAATTTTTTTTAATTGACCATACTCCCTGACAGTCTTAAAATTGCAATAATCATATCACTATTACATCCACGTATTCTCTTGGAAAATTGAAGTTTTATTGTTTGGAAATATTGTTTGGAAATGTGATTATCTTGCTGCATACTAGATGTTTTACTATTATTGTTAAAATTAGTAGCTACGGTTTCCTTTTGCCCACTTTATAACACGGGTTGTTGTGGAATGGTTGGCAATTCACAAAAACTTCCATTCAATATTTTCATTCATACTGATACACGATTTGGATGATGTGTTCTGGAATATATATACACATTTGTAAACATCTAGTAGACAATTGATTTGATTGCCTTTTATTTATCGTGTTGTTAATTTAATTGTCTTAACATACCTAAAAGGATTTTTTTAAATTTAATAAATCAAATATTGAGCGGAAGTACGTAATTGTATATTATTTTATATTTTTCTTTTTTTAACTTTGGAGAAATAATAATAGTAATAATAATATTAACTATAATAATAATATTGTTAATCATATGAATAATAATATTTATTATTGTATTAATATTAATAGTAATAAATAACAAATTTTGTCAATATATCTAGTGTTGTCTATTTGTATCAGTATCCCTCAAAATGATGTCTGGTTATTTCGCAGTGTTAACACGTACCTGTCCGGAAACACGTGGAGTGGCTGTAGCGCGTGGTTCATTCCTTTCAACCAGTTCTCATTCTTTTGCGGTTCGGGCGTCGCCCGATTCGCGGGATGCACCCACGTGCTGTAGCAACTCCATGTGGAGTTGGGTTTGGTGGCTGGAAATGAGGCTGGAATTTCATGTGTATTAAGAAGGTGTGTACCTTCTATATTTTTTGTTTTGTTTTGTTTTGTTTATAAACTTCTGTTTGTGGAGCGATAATTTTTAGTTTGTTGTCCTCATGCATTGTTGATTTGTCTTTGCACTCTAGCCCTGAAGAAGAAATTAAATATTTCGAAACGTTCGCATAACTAATTGTTTCTTTATTCATATTGACCAATCCCGTGAACGAATTTCATATATCATTCCCTATATATCATTATAGATATACTGAAAATAATATTTAAATTCAACCAAATCAAGTAACACTAATAATGCGCATCATACTAATTTACAAAGAAAATAAATTCTTCGTAAATAATAATCAATTTCTCTGCTTGTTAACTCAACGAAAGAGTAAGCAGAGGCGCAACGCGTCTGGCATGTGCATTGAAATCGGAATCTTCCGCGCGGGCACGCTGCAAGGGAATTCGCTGCCTACGCTCAACGGGCAGGCGTCAACTACGGACACTGCATGTCCCTGTTCTACGCTCACAACAGATGGCATTGGACGAATAAATTCGATACAAAAGATTAAGTCCCAAGTAAAATCTTTTCTGTTTCTATACAATTAGAGACTATACCGAGCATCCAAAAGCAAAGTAATATTAGTTTTAATAATGCCATAATATATTATTTACGATTGGGATTGTATAATTCTAAAGCACCTGTAACTGAAGCTAAGCTTGAAGCTGAACTTCATGGTCAATGATCCCCATTTCGATCAGGTTTTCGTCCAGTTTCCGTGATCTTTAAGTGCTGAGATGGCTCCTTGCTTTGCTTTTGGACATAAATGTTACTTTAAAATAACTTCTCTCCATAGCACGTCTCACTCACTTTTACTGTTTTTGATGTAAATAAATAAAAAAGAATAATCGTATTCAGACAATAGATACGGGCCTGAGCTGAGAAGTGTGAGGAGGTGTTACTTATTTGACCCGGTGTAAATGAATCATATCGCGACAGTTTGCAGAACATTCCTCCTGTCTTTAATTACTGCATCTCTTGGGCTCATTGAATCGAAGTTGCCAGGTCATACTTCCACACAAGGGCCACCGGCAACTAATTGAATTCTTCGTGAGAAATGAGGTGTCACGGGGGCCTTTTTCGGATCGTCTCGCTTCGCCCGTGAGGGTGCAGGTGGGGGTGCGGTTGCGGGGGCGGGAACAGGGGACGGGGCTGCCGGAAGCCTGCTTCGTTAATTACCCACCAGCAGAGGCGTTACTCCAGCAGGAAAGGAAATCATCCCTCCCAGACGAGGGCGAGGGAAGGATGATCAGCACGTTAGTATGGCGCCCCAGTGAGGTGCAAGACAGGGATTGAAGAGTTTGCCCCTCCGAGAGACGACCCTATCATGTCAAGCTCACAAATTGCAAGCTCTCGCCAGCCTCGCCCCGACGGGGACAAACATTTCATAAAAGCGCTCTGACTGCTCAAAAATAACTCAGATAGAAAGAAGAAGAAAGAAAGATAGCAATAGTGAAAGCAAGAAAGAAATGAAAGAAAGAAAGAAAGAAAGAAAGAAAGAAAGAAAGAAAGAAAGAAAGAAAGAAAGAAGGAAGGAAGGAAGGAAGGAAGGAAGAAAAAGTAAGCAAGAAAGAAAAGCAAGAAAGAAAAAGAAAGAAAGAAGTCGAACTGTTCTTTAAAAGGTTGCTTGTGATGTGTTGGTGAAGTACGTACAGAAAAATCAGCAACTAGTAATTGTCGTGGGAGTTAGTAACCTTTGTGTCTTGTTTTGTCACATCCATGGGTTTGTTAAGTCTCTCCAATTCTACGTCTATTACAAGTGAATTCTTTTCGCCGAACCTCAGTGAAATATAAATCGTGATTTCGTAAAATCCCACTGTTACGTTTGCGTTCTCGAAATTCGTTTAATTTTTGCCTGACAATGACATTGCGGGTTTTTAATTTCGCTATTTTATGTATTTCAGAACATGAGTAACAACTCCTCTATCATTTATTAGTAAATCATGTCACTGTTTACTGCAGTGTGCCGCATATCGTTGCTACGCGTGAGCCAATCCATATTTCAACTCCGCTATTTCACTTTAAAATTAGGTGTTTGCCCGTGTATTAACTAAAATGTTTATGCAACACATGCAGATTCAATTGATTGATAGGAGCCTGCCCAGGGAAACTCAACATTGGAAATAGCCAGAGAGGAGCACATACAAAGTTTTGTTTCCCATTCACAAATCGCACTCGCTATCGGAACCCACAGCCGTAATGCAGTTCGCGCAAAACTTGTTACGCGATATTTGTGACACAAATTAGCTCATTCTTCCGCGAGACTGCTCCGCAAAGGGCAACGAGTGCGCTTGGTAAACTACCGATGCAATGACAAAGTAATTCGATATTGCACTTGTACACACGATCTGTTGTTTGATTTGACTCTATCCTCCCTGGAGGCCAAAGTTTGTGGTCGAAATCAACGAAGTCTAATTGTACACATATTGTTTCCATATGCAGTTTTGTAACTTTTAGAGATTTATTTTTGTGGCAACGAAAGAACCTGAACTGTTTTATGTTGCTTTTACCAGGTTGGTGACCAGACTTTCCGATTGTGTTTCGACCACTCTCGATATAAGAGGTGAATTTTTAAAAGGTCATTTGGGTCGGCAGTTTGTCCTGATTTTTGGCTTGAGCAGAAAATTATTGACACACTTGAAAATAAATCGGGTACGTCACGTTCTGGTAAATCGTTAGAAATTAAAACAAATTATGTCATCGTTCTTTCATTTTAATATACTGTTTCCAGCGGAAGAATAAACGAATTGCTAGCTTAAAATGTGGGTATTGTTCAAAATGTCACTTGGCAGTGGCTGCTTCCTATCACTATTCGCATTTATTCGGGAGTGACAACGTAGTAAGCCGTGGTGTCGTCCTTCGCCGCATCTGCTCTTTCACAAGGTAAGATGTTTTTTACACTGCAATTGTGTACAACTCGTAGGCATTTATGATCACAAAATAGCGATGTTAAAAAAGATTGGAATTATCGATACATCGATGTTTAAAAATAACCCCTACATTGCTTCGCCCGCGGAACGCGGGGTGGTCTCCAGAACCCTTTTCCGAATGTTCCAGAGAGCTTCGAAATTTGGATACTGGGTTTTGCAAGGTTTGAACCAGCTAGAGAAATGTTAAGTGAATATGAGTATCCTGAATGCTGAGTGTTGAATGTGAGAGAGATTTAATTACAAGACACAAATTAATCTTTCTTATCATAACCAAATGTTAAGACAATTTGTGAATCTAGAATTCATCCAGCCGAATTTATTATCCAAATGCAATTTATGTCGTTTATTCGAATTCCATTTAGATAATTCTTGAGAAATGTTAAATTGTTAAGGCAATTTTTGTGAAAATAATTATTATGAGTCTTGTAAGGATATTGAAAATTCGTGAAGAATTGATACCTAACATTTAGAAGAGAGGTTGGGTTTACTTGAAATATGTTTATGTTGAAACAGAAAAAGGTAATAATGACAAGTTTTGCAAAAAACCTGTATTTTGACAAATGATGTGTCACGTTTTGTTGAAATTCTATTTTTTTCGACCTTCTTCGCGGAGGTAAGTAACTTTTTATTCTACCGATGATAGGTATATTTGGACTGGATCCATCATGTAATCTAAATATGCCGCAACAAAATTTCAAAATCCTTTGAAAAAAAGCTAAAAATGTAAAATGTACGTAGCACATACTTGGCCAAGTCGAAAATATGCGGCCATGTGTGGAGTTCAAATTTGGAGTTCGTTCTTAATGTTATTCGTCTTTCAACTAATAGTTCAAATGTTGGGAAGGGGTTTCAGAAATGTAGTTAACGTGAGCAGTTGATTATCTTCCCCAAAAGATCCGTCACAGATAGTTAATACTGTTTTTTGACTAAATAAATCAAAGTCGGAGTCGATCCCTCCTACAAGCTCTCAAAAACACATTCAAAACATGGACATCATTGGATAAGAAATGCTCAGAAATGTATTTTCCGCCTAATGGTTTATGCTATGCACTCATATGAGAGGCTAAAAAATTGCGGACAAAACAAAGAAAAACGCGCACGGGTGGCTAATGCCGGCTGGGCCGTCGCACCCTGGAGACCCGTGGCTCCGCACGGCCGTCGCCGCGACGAGGGCGCCCGCGGCAGCTCCTAATAAGTATTGACGATTGGGGCGTCGTTAGCGGCCGATGGATCGGCCGATGGATCGGCGGCGCGGGCGGGCCGGGGCCATCGGCAGCCGAAGGCGCATCGCGCCAAATTGATGGATGAAGGCCGAATTCCTGCGCGTCCATTAGGCCATGCAGTGATTCATCGGAGACGCTGCAGGCGGCGCACCTGTCGCCCGGTGAGCGATCTCGTCAGCCCCCTTCCCCTTCCGCCCTCTGGGCCCCCGCACTTCCGGGACTGCGGGGACAGCGCCCCATCACAGGCGGCTCCCCAGTCCCCCCACAGGCGAGTGGCGTCGGACACTATTTTAACTACCGGGAGAGGTGGCTGAGGGCATTAACTAATGTCACTACAGTGCCTCTGACCGGAAGGTCCTAGATTCGAGTCGACTAGCTTGTCAGCGAGGTCGAGTTCACTCGCTGCTTGGAGCAGAATTCCCGCTGCTACGATCGGTAGATTTTCGTGGTTTCTCTGATCAACACCAGGCGAATGCCGGAGTAGTACCCCAAGAAACGGGTCACCGACTGCGCGTGCTCTTTCCTTCCCTTTCTTGTCCTATCCTCACGCCTTTACACACACTTACATGCACGGTACCATCAGACATGACGGGAGACCGTTGGGGAGCATAGAGCTTGTCCGTGCTGGGGCGGTGCCACACTGATGGGAGATACCTGTTTAGGAAAAACCTTGCTAGCCGACGGTAGGTCGGCTCCGGATCTCGCCATCCAGCGGGCGAGGACCATCGCCACCTCCCGAAGGAAGGAAATATGAACTAAACGTTTGGGAATGATGATCTTAGCAGTTGACCTGCCCGGAATAACTATTAATTAATCAATCTACATTTTCAACTGAGCTAAGGCGGCTTATAGAGACTATGCGTAGGAAGGATAAAATTACTACGGTGGCTCATCACAATCGGTATTCAGCGAGTAACCAGCCACAGCTGGCTGATTCGAAAAGTAGTGTACATGGGTTTCGTTGCAATTTGCCGAGCGCCAAACATTCGGTACTCACCCTACCCAGCGCGTGTCGGTCTTTAGAACACATCAAAGGAAGCGAACACTCGCCGAACACCTCGGCTGCTCCGTATTGAGCGAGCAGCCACTCGCTAATCTCCAAATGCGGAATGTGTGGCGTCTCCTTTAGGGGAGGTTTTGACATGGTTTGGACTTGTTAGATGCAAAACGAAGGCCAATATTGGACATATTTTAGAAGGAAAGCGAAAGAAAAAGTTGTAATAGAAGACAAGAGGAATGAAGGTTTCCTTACTCAAGTTTTCAAGATGCGAAAGACTTACAAACGCAACGTGCGTATCGGGTCCGCGTTATCTCGACAAACCATATCTTGTCATGCAACAGATTTCGAAGGCGGCTACTAACATTGGTAATTATGACAGAGCACACCGAAAGGAACTCTTGGCGAATTTTTTTTTCAGCACTCCTAGATGGAAACCCTTACTGTTTCCGTCTTCCATTTACTGTTGGAAGGAAAGTTGTCTTTTGTAGAAGATGTACAAGAAAACATATAAAACACTGACCCGACATACATCAACATTGCTGTCGTCTTGGAAATTATTAATTTTCCCAAGATAACAATATATGTATGTCAATGAATTCGTACTTCGTCTTTGGATTACTCATTTCATAATGCAGGATTCGGCTCCTCTGGTTGACTCATGTGGAACATTTCGTTCTAAGTATGAAATCGCACTTCTTATATTGGTTATGTGAGAAACATACTCTGCCTAATCACGGAAACAATTATTTTGAAACTTATTCCTCCCGAATCATGTATGTGTGTGTGTGTGTGTGTGTGTGTCTGTGTGTGTGTGTGAGTGTGTGTTTGGGTGTGTGATCAGTGACATACGTTACAAATAACCAACATGACATTGCATCTAGGATCATAGATTCAGCAACACCCTCTGCCGCCACGGTTGGGAACAACTTGCATATAATCTGATAGTTATCAGTAATCTTTCAATGTACAAAGTAGCTCGCAAAATAGGGTGGAAAAGAGTTTTCCGATATCACATCGAGTTCCAGTTGACGCATGCTCAGAGACTCAAAAGTGATATTCGCCAACGTGCTTCACGGTACGGAAAAATTCACCAGACACTGATTTTATCAACGCTAATGCTGACGCAGATTCTTCACGACTCAGCACTCTCGATGGGGCAAGACGAAATCAGATGTTCCAGAGCCGAACCTAGATTTCAAATTTTATTTTGTGAACGTTCTCTCCCACTCTCTGTTTTCGCAGTTTACAAACTCCTGAGGGCTGGCGAGGGGCGAGCGGCGAGGGGCGGGCTGAGAGACCCTTCTCCGAGGACGATCGCCCCCCGCGCCCCCTCTCGCGGGGGCCCCAACCCCTTCCTGGCCCCTAGGGCGCCCCCTCCTAGAAGGACGACTGCGCAATACGGCGCAATGCCCGCCGGAGCAATAGGGCAGCTGAGAGACGAGGGTTGCCATCGGGAACCCGGGGCGACAGTAGCCGTGCCTGTTCCCAAACGATAATAAACAATCGCCAGGGAAGTACCGCGGAGAGTGCGTCTGTCTGCAGATAGGGTTGCTTTCACAATCGGAGACAGATCGTTGTCTGTAAACAGAGTTAAATACGTCAAGGATTTGTCTCCATTTATTTGAAATTATATCTGTAACCACTTTGAGTAAGCTGACAATTCACACAACTAATTTTGACAGAAGAGCAACATGTATCTCGCCTTCTTCAAATAATCTGAACTAATATTCTAGCGTGAATAAACAGGCAGCTGAACTTATTAGAATTTTGATTTTCTGAAATTACTTTATTTACGAATACATACAACTGGAATGGTAAGGAGAATTCAGTGGTTGGTAAACTCGGTAACGATGTCAATTTCAGCCTACAATTGACTTATCTTGTTAACCGCGGTCAAATCTACTTGCAAAGTCTCAGACTGTCAGGCAAGTTCCTCTCAAATAAGTGCTACTGCCGAAATGGAAAATTTCCTGCCATAAAATTTGACAACTTTTATTCAAGATGGCTTTCTGACTATCTTACATTTTCTTTGTCAACAAATTCGATTGGTTATTGATAAAGCAATATGAATTGATGATTGATAAGAATTATTATAAGCCATTCAATTCCAAAATACCTGTTTGAACTCTGATTAATTGGGAGGATATTCGAAGGAAGAATAATCTGTAGTTTTCACAGATTATTCTTCCTTAAGTAAAAACAACAAGTAAAAGCACAAAAACAAACTGACGAAAACTAAGTACTATCCAAACTGAAGCGTCCATTTGGCTAACTTTTCTTCTCAGTGTCCTGGGGTTCAAGTTCACAAGCACAATGCGGATTCGGAGCAAAAATTGAAGAGGAGATAATGTCAAGGTGGATAACGAAAGTTTGTTTTTAAGGCGCCGTGCGCGAAAAGCGGTTTGTCGTGCTTATTTTGCGTGTGCGAAACTGCAAATATTATTTACAGCATGGGAAACATCGCGAAGGGTGTGCGAAACGATTTGCAATTGTCTTTCGTCTTGACGATGTCTTTTATTATTTACAAACAATAGTGTTACGACACTGGTGGGAATCCATTAACTGTTGTTCAAGTAACGTAAGTTAAGTTAGTAAGTACAGTTAAGAAACTTGGCGGATAAAAGTCAACGCCTGTTGCTGAGAATGAATTCGAGGCACCTACAACACACAAAAGAAGAATTGGAGAGCAGATCATTAATTCAGTTTCAATTTCATTACCATCTATTTCAAAATGTACTTCGGATTCTACGGATTGACTTTGGATTGACATCGACTGCAAATTCTAGTTATTCATCGATACGCGAAAGACCTAGAGGAGAATCGACATCAATGCAACCGAAACGATAACAAATTCTGATATAGAACATGTTAATTCACTTGATGTACACGAATTAAAAGAAACATTTTCTACTTTCGTACCTGCAGTCTTCATGAAAATATCAGGGTGTAAATCATAGACTACTCAATCAGATAATAATCTGCAGTGTTCTATTTATTTTCACATGAATTCCAAAATGTTATGTACATGTGTTAAAACTCTTGTAGCACGGAAAGTTCAAGGAATATAATGCACTTTAATCAAAAGTTTTTAGAACATGGATAGGGATTTTCCGGCACTAGAATAACGAATAGTGTAAGCATTATGATCTAACTTTTTGAGCAATAAAATCAAAACCTCCAATTTCCGCGAGATTTGCGGGGGAAAATGATTAAATCGTTAGGAGAAAGATTGTCGTCGTATGGGGAAAATGCAAGGCGCTTGTACAGTGGGCAATACAAGAAAACGCATTTGGCCCGTACTTAAAGAGAGAGAAAAAACAAAAAACAAAAACAAACAAACAAACAAAACACACACCTACACAGATGTTGAATGAGAAAAGAAAAATCAATTAAATGTATGTTATCACAGTCAGATGTAGTATAAGGATATCCGTGTAGGTGCATGCCAAAGTTATGAATTCTGCATCACGATTTTCAATCCCTTTAAAAACAAGAATTTATCAAGGCAGCAGTACAATGTGATCTAAGTCAAATAGATGCTTTTTGCTTTACAGAATACATTGCCTCATAGTGACATAAACAACGTCCAAAATCCTAGAAGGATCATGCAGGCTCCTATTTTATCTCGCAGGATCCTATCGACGATCGAGGGATAGAGATAGTGGCTTGTACGGCCGTAAGCACGCCCGGGACCTGCGCCACAAAATGCTTGCAGGGACCTCCCTCTTACGTCCCCTCCTCAGCTAGCCGTATGCTTGCGAACCCTTCCTAGCTGCGCCGGTCTCGCCCAAACGCCCGATGGGGAGGGGGGTGGAGTGGCGATAGGGCGGCCGAGAACCGAGCGGTACGCACCGCAACGTGATCGTGCTTCCTCCCCCTATCCAATCGCCACCATAGGAACACTGAAGAGTATGGGGGCTCTGGGCGTAAGTCGTCAGCTGGCGGTGGAGCCCCGCCGGAGGGCACGCACGGCGCCCACGCGGGCGCTTGTCCCCGCAAGCACCGCGGCTTTCCGGCCGGGCGGTGAACTTGAGCTCCACCGGACCTAGAGGAGTGCTAAAAAACACCGCATCACCTAAAGAAAATAGGCATTCTGTATTTTTCTAATGCAATCTGCTCTCAAAACTTTTAAATAAATATTAGTAAAAGTGGTAATCATTTATTTTATGTGGACTATATGATGTTTCTGATTCCACTACTTTCATAACTCGCTCGATTTTTGTTCGACGTCAAGTGGTGTATTTTCAAAGTTTTTATTTGTAGATTACACCTGTGAGAAAGATGATGCTGTTCTTTTAGCACTGCTGTACTTACCCCCC
>BOPP01000103.1:4341275-4364613 GCA_017312745.1 Gryllus bimaculatus
GCGCGCTGCGAGCAGCAGCGCGAGGCGCCTGCAGGGCGCTTGAGGCACCGGCGGTTCGGGACGAGGCGAGGCGCCCTTTCAGGTCTTCCTTGAGACATATTTTAAACAGGGGATAATAGTGAACAGCCGTGTCTTAAGTCTCCGTTCACAAGGTCTTCGTGAGCCTTTTTGCGATTCTGTCTAAGCTGGCATTTCCATCATGGATGGACGTAACGTACGACACTGTTTCGTATGCCTTCTTTAAGCCCTGAAATACCATATGTACAGCTCTACCGCTCTCAGTACTTTTCTCCATAAAATTATGTGCAGATACCATCATGATATACCTGCCCTGAAGCCATTCTGCTCCTCAGATTTTGTTCATTGATCCTCGATTCTTCGTTTTATGCCTCGACCACAGTTTTGTTCCTGAGCACATTACGCATCTACCCCCGGCAGCACTTACATTCATGTCTGCCTCCTTTCTTATAAATAGGAGTAATAAAGGCGTTATTTTGTTCATTATGTGCAGCATTACCTTGGAGTCTTTTATTGAAAATAATAGCCAATACATCCAATGATTTTGTAAACTTTTAAGTGCCAAAACGCGCCCCAAATTAATTATTAATTAATAGAAATAGTTAATATTTATAATAGAATTGAATAATTATTCCCGAGGTACCGGAATGTCTTTCCGTCGCGTTCCGCCAGATATAAAGCCCTGAATACATCCATCTCACAATCAGTTCTGCATTCAGCCGTTCTATATTGATGTTACTCGGTTCGGGAGCATTCCTGTTTTTCATTAATGTTAGGGTCGCTCTTCTGGGGCGATAGGCTCAATATTCGATTCCATATTTCTTCCTGCTGCAGATATTGTGTTCTCTCTTCGATTAACATCAGTTTGTAATAGTCCTCACACTCTTCATAGCTAATTGCACTCATCTTTGATGTATCTGGTGGCACTCATCCGTATCTTTATCTTCCATTCTTAATTCCTTGATTACTTTTCACGATTTATTCGATCTTATATTTCCTACGCATCTATCAACTTCCATATAGGTCAGTGCCCAGTACTCATTTTTTGCATTCACAATGCTTATTTCAATCTCTTTCGTGAATTTCAAATATTTTGTTTTCCCCCGTGAGAATTTGTGTTTAACCACCTATTGTATGCTTGTTTTTTCCTTTCAACTGAGGCTTCTAAACTTGGATTCCACCGTGCTGTAAATTTGTTCTTTTTATTCCAAGTATTCATTTTCTCCAGGCTTCATTAGTTGATTGATGGCTGTAAAGTGTCAGGGCTTCGTTGATGGTATTAGGGGGATCCCTCCCTTATTGTTAGAACTTTGCAAGTCGAACTTTTGCAAGTCGAATTTGATATAAGTATTTTGTTGAGTCATCCTCAAGGCTTTCCAGATTATGTCTTGTAGTGAGAAATTCCACCATCACGTACATTCTGGTCATATGAATATTTGACCCGTTATTCTTCTGCTTTGTTTTACCGCGTGGTTCTAGCACTGTTCGTGCGTATTCACAACTATTGAAGTCTCCAAGTAAAGTTGATTCTTGCCAGCCTCTGACGTTATCCACCAATATTGTCAATTTATTTTAAAAAACCTTTATTTTTTATTCACAGAGGCATGGTCATAGGTGCGTATGCAACAACTATTACAACTATTTATTTATACATTTTAACCACAACTTTCTATCCTTGGTATGATCCTAAGACTTAATTTATTTCTTCAATGTTTGTTTTATTAATAATGAAACACCACTGCAACCCTTTGTGCTTAGAACTCCTGTATATATGAGTATCTACAGGTATAACTCATTTCATCAATACCTTTTTTTCAGATAATACTACGATATCCAGACCATGCCAGACCTAATTATTTCATCAGTTGTTGTTATCCCTTGAATGTTCCACGTTCCATTTTGAAACCATTTTCAAAACCATTTTCCTTGCCAAAAATAGTTGTCCATTTTGACTGTTTGATTTTGATATTTTGTAGAAAAATTTTGCAATTTGTTTTTTCCACTTATGGGGTGCAGGCCCATCGCCTTAACCCCTATATCTGGATGATCGGAATTTATTCTTCGGGGTTTTCCTTCCGTTAGAGAAACCGATTTTGCCACACCCACAGCGGACCCCCTGCCTTTTGTTTTTGTGTCAGGGCTTTTCCTTCCCTTAGCCCAGTGTTCCCGCTTTTGGGCGCCGGAAACTCGCTCTTATTGCGCTCATTTTGCATTAGATACTCGGAACTTACGTCGAGAGACCTTGCGTCGCAGAGGGTTCCCAGAAACCATCACGTGGAAGAGAGAGACTGGACCTGGTGAATATACTCCGCTCTTAACCGCTCATCTCAAACGCTCTTCTGACGGAGGACACCAAGGGAGTAGGAGAAATGGCCTCTCCCACCAAGGCCCTAGTCAGCTTTCAAGCAAACCATAAAAGTTACTACTAAGAATTTACGTCACTGAAGATGGAGATATTTGTGTTAAATGAAATATTAAAAAAACGTTCTTTAAAAAAGTCATGTAATAATTTCGAATAATGTTTGCTTACCCTTCCCTGACTTTCCATCGAGTCCTTATCATGCGTATCTTGGGAGGGCGCGTCCCGCACTCCCTCACCATTTCCTCCCTTTCTGTAGTTCGCCAGGCCGGGATCCTATCCATCGATGACTCGCCGCAGCCCTTCTCTGCTAGTTCCTTGATTGTTGGCTAGACGCTGTTGTAATCCTTGGATCCTCAGTGAAATAATAGGATAGTGTAGGGAATAATTGATAGAGCATACCGTTGGAATGCATAATGGCAAGCGAAACGGGAGTATTCCGGAAAAACCTGCCGCGACTTCGCTTTGCCCAAAATTCCACTTCGTAGATCGTAAAATTCCACTTCGTAGATTCATCGTGGGATCGAACCCGGTCATCAGCGATGAAAGTCTGTGCACCATGCAACGGGCCGCCCAACCTCCATCGATTCTAGAGTCAGTTTTGAATCTTTATCAGGTATATAATATCCCTGACTGTCACAAGGAGACTCATTTTGGCCACTTGGAGACTCAACAAGGAGAGGTTGGTGGCATTGTGGAGGTATGGAAGAAGGAGGGGGGGGAAAGTTATCTCCGTTACTTTCAACGACTTCACGCGGTAAGAAAAGGAACGAATCGCGGCTTATTGGACAATATCGACCTCCATACACGTACCTCGCACATGCGCTTAATGGCCATTGGCCGAAATTGCCGTTAAAATGTTCACCGCCCACCGCAGGATGTCGCTGAAAGTAGAGGTGTTTATATAGCTGCGGATGATTTTCGAATTTCCCTCCCCACCGGAATTGAATCTTGACCGCACATTCCACATGCAATGACTCACAGTGCGCGGTGACGCCCTGGTAGGGTATCACCCGTCATCGCATCACACCGCTTTTATCTGGCGGCGCCTACCTCGCATCACCTCGCTCCACCTCGCTCTCGCATTCTGTGCGCCTCGCTGCGCTCCACTCCTTTCTCCCCGCCCCTCGCCCCCCTCCACAGTTGTCCAGAGTTTCTTTTAATTACAGGTTTACGCGCCAACAAAATCAAACTCCTCCATCAAGAAGTCATTAATTCTCGGCGGCTCGCCCTCGCCCTCGCGCCTGGGGCCCTTCTGCCGGCGTCTCAGGGCTCCCTCGCAGTGTTTGCCGCGCATCCAGCTGTGTCGTGAAGTGTACCTCGAACCCAGGTCATTTTTCTTAATAACGCAAAAGTGAGACGGCGGTGGATTTGTAGCGGCGAAGAAGCAAAGTTTGCCATAATTAAAGTAAACGTCGCCGGCGCGGCGCGCGCCCCTCAGCTGCCGCCTCTAATGCTGACAGACGGTCTTCCTGCTCCCGATTAATAAGGCCCCTCATGAGCCGCCGTTCGCTCCTTCTCCTTCGCCGGAGGGGAGGGCTGAGGAAGGTGAAGCGCGACGGGAAGGGGCGGGACACCAGAGGCACGGTGGGAGGCAGCGATGACGAGTGCGGATGGGGCGGGAGGGTGGAAGCATTGGCGAATCCACGATAGCATGGCGTTAGTGGCTAGGTGGAAGGTAGGCCCTACGGCGTATGACCCGACACGCGCCACTAATATCATGATTACTTTTACTATTATTATTATTATTATTATTATTATTATTATTATTATTATTATTATTATTATTATTATTGTTTTCGTATCTTGCGATATGATGATCCGGACGCAGACGACAGGGAAGTGGGTCTTTCTTTCTTTCTCTCTTTTTCTAGAGAAAGAGACATAGAGAAAAGGAATTATAGGAATTCGTGAAAAGCAGAACGATTACATTTTCTAAATTCTGAGAAAACTATATTGAATTAAATATTAATGTAAAGTCGTAGTGCTTTGTTTCTTCATTAAAACCACGGCATTTCAATTGTTCATTAAAATCACGATATTATATTGCAACTGAAATATAGTATAACAATATGTTTGTTCTCAGAATTTATAAAATGTCACTTACACGGTTCTGGTTTTCGCCCTTTCATATCGAGTGCCCCGACGTTACCCGGAACTGCTGCCCCATGCAGAGATGGCGCCACCGTCGAATTCTTAGTTCCATCGAAAGCGGTGAGCGAGTAGCGCGCGCACAGGTCGCTCGTTCCTTTGGACCCTATTCCGATTTCCCCTCTCCAGATCTTAAGGGCGGGAACAAACAGATCTTTATAATTAACTAGGCGCAGTAATCATTACCGTCAGGTACCAGTATCTGCAGCTCACTGCAAAAACATATTTAATACATTCACATTACACATTGCTTATGACATTAAAAGTGGGAAATCGATTCACAAGTTGAAGTGCCAAGAAAAAAAAAATGATTCGCGACTCTATTGGCAAGTAGAACATTCTACGGTTAGGAACGTGATCATTACACGACTATTCTATTGAAAGAGCCAAATTCCGAAACGAAAGCAACTATTCCATTGAAAACGGAATTGTAATGGATTTTCTTTGACTCACCAACATTTCACAATGTAAGCCGTCGAAGAATCCGGGTGCCTTAGATTATATTAAATTTTCGAGACGTGGTATTGGGTAAGCAGTTATAGATCTCGTTCGCCAACGCATGCAGCGCTTTTACTTCCGGAACAAGCCACTAGTTTCATCTAGCTAAGAAACAAACAATTAGGAAGCTTCATAGCAAAGGTTCCGTGTCAAAATGTACAGACTGAGAGCTTTCAATACATTCAAAACATGCGTATATTAATTAATATTTGATTTGAAATTATTATTTATGAATTATAATTATATACTATTTGCATTAATTATAAGTGAAAAAACATGAAAGAGTTGTTTGACGACTCGTTTCACTAATTTCGGAAAAAATGGGAGAAGCAAATTTTTTCTGTGACACCTCTTACCCCCTCGCATCGTGACTTTCACAAACATACCTATATTCATTCACATATCTAATTTGATTTTATTTTTTTTGATTTTAATGGAAACATGTCGGAAGTTGCGGCTCTTGCTTCTGCTAATACACCGGGCGGAGTTCCCATTATTTCCAAATTATCTTCCATTTCAAGATACATTACACACAATAGAACCTGACATTCTCCTTACATTATTAAAGAAAATCGAGAACAATGATCAAAAAGTAGTACGTGGCAATGCTAACAGAACAAATGATCGACGGATACCACATTGATATTATTTAATAATGGAGAAACATGCTTGAAAAAGCGTTTCCAATAATAGTTATTAACTTATCCAGGTCGATAGACACCAAATAACAGACGCCATTGATGTTTGAAAACCGAAGCGAGAGCAGAGGTTTATAGTCAACCAAGTGTGTTACTTGTGATATTGGTGTGTCGTTCAAAGCTTTTCGTAATGCCACAGTATTAAAAGAAAAATAATATAAATAAGAAATATGTTTGTTTTTAATACATAGGATTGCAATGTCATCTTCCTTTTCAGTTCAATTTGATTCGATTCTTCGATGTTAGACCCAATAGTCTTTCATTTCGATTCGATTGAACTTGAGAAGCGTTAGTTTTGTTTGCATACATTTAAACATGTATGTCCCACATTTCAAGATGGACGATAGTCCAATAAATATTTTAGAAATTGCAAGTGGTGCAAGTTACGACTTGTTACCCGTGAAAATTTTGAAAATGTCCCAATAGTTTCAGGTAAAGTACCTCGAAAATTTAAAGAATATTTTTCAAAATTGCATAACTTCAAGTCGAGCCAGATCGACCGGGCAGTATTCATTTCGGAAAACAATAATACCGATAGTTTAGGCGGTAGTGTTTTTCACAGACGGAAGAATGGTTGGACGGACATTTAGCTGTAAATCAATATTTCGGTAACAAGGTCCAAATCGTGAATTTTGACTACACATTTTACGGCAAGAAAATTACTACATATTGGATCAAGATTTATCCACTTTTTGTGTGTCAAGGACCCACAATAAGAGTTTTCTTCCGAAAAATCGTCGTTTATGCCGCAGCATTACTTCATTTTCTGTACATCTCGTATGTATCCGCGAAAGTGAAAAGAAGAGACACCTACCGCTCCTGATGTGTTCTTGTATCTGCTCGTGCAAAGAGCATTTGTAAACTTTGTTTTATAAATATTTCTTAGCATGCTTTTTTCAAAATAGATCGGTGTTGATAGGACAGGCACGCGACTGCATCAACGGCGCCCCAACCCCCACAGGACTGTGGATCTGCTACCGCTCCAATGGGAGGCTCCAGCGTCCACTAGGGGACGGCATCGCTCCCATTGGGAATCTGTGACCTTCACCGACCAGACGAATTTCTCCGAAACTGATAGTCCCTGATCGATCTGGCCGAGCGCGAGGCCGTGTCAATTTGAAAATATTTTGATTGAAGGGGGTACTTCAAGCTTAATCGACATTTTAAAAACACTCAAAATAACTTGAATTAGAGTTTTTACATTTCAGGGCAAATAGAGAAATACTCCTAAACAAATAAGGCAGGTACTAGTTTTGTTAAAATTTGTGAATTTTCGAAAATTGCAAAAGTTAGAAAATTTTTTTAGGCTACTGCAATTAATATAATTTTTTGATAGAATTGAAATATTGATAGATTTTTCCTCAATGAAATTTGTTTTCGAAATTAGATGTTTAAATAAAGTAATGTATAATTTTTTTTTGAAAATCAGTAAGTTTTCACATTTTTGCGTGAAACAAAGGCAATTTTAATGTAATACGTAAACAAAATTTTCTCAGAAATGAAATTTTTTTCTCCAGTAGAGCTGTCTGTTCATTAAAGTGCTCGTGATAAAGTACCGTTATCGTTAAACTCTGTATTTTCAAAAATAATTATTAGTAAAAGTTTCAAATAGTTCGCGTTCCTCTAATGGTATAATGAACAAAATATTTTAAAAACTTGTCTTTTAAACATTATTTTTAAATAATGTTATATATGAGGGTATGCTTCGCGTTATTTTGAATTACACTTATAAATAATAAGGGGAAATATGAATTGCAACAAATAACGTTTATTAATAAATATTTAATATTTAATGGTTGTCCAACACTAATTGCCTAATTATTACCAACACTAAAGTGTTTTCGGAATAGGAAAAAGAGGCCTGCTGCCGAATCCATGTAATATCCCTATCTCTGGCCGAGTTATGACTGCATGAGAAAAAGGGGAATCGAAGGTTTTGGGAGGGGATACCCAAACGCCAATGAGAACTCTGAAGCGTGTGATGTGAGAGGCAATGCTAGTCGAAACACACCGCCTAAAAGGGCGCATCCCAGTGAGTTGAATGACCTCGCCAACGACGCGAGGTGCTCCAAGGGATTCTTCTCTGCCCGTCACATCCACCGCCTCTTGGACTAAATGGCGAGAGGTACTAGAGAAACAGCGAGAGATCCTTACGGAAGAAAGTGAAATACTTAACAGCAAATATTCTTAAGTGATGGAACGCTAGGGGATGTAACACTGCACTCGCATACATTGAGCCTACGCCACTGCCCCACAAGTACTTAGAAGCTGCGCAGATGATACGAAACGGGAAAACCCTTACCGGCGTGTTTCGCCATAGAGCGCCACGGCCGAAGTGCAGGCCAGTTCACTTCGCGTAGGCGCTGCCTCCTTAATTTGCGGTGGGGAGTGCGGGCGTCGGGCGCCACAAGCACCGGCCGCACGTGATGCTGCGCAGCTCTTGCACATCGCGTGTTTGGTGGTGGCGAGCGGGCACTTGATGGCGCCGGCTGCCGAGTCGTTATCAATCTCCGCCGAGTTGCCCTTTTTCACGGGCGGTGCGGCGCGGTGCGCTACGCGATGCGATGCGATTTTTGCGAAATGTATACGAGTCGCCCTGACAATCCATCAAGGGGGCAAATATGCCGCGCGTGCAGTGACGGTTCATGAATAACAAATATCGAATCAATCGCCCGCCCTAAATGGAAAGGCCGGACGCTGCGCGCGCGGGGGGCGTGAGTTGGAGCGTGCGCGTTCGTACGTGCGTGCGTGACGTGTGGCGCTGCAGCGACGTAAAGCGGCGTGGAGTGCGGGAACGCGCGCGGTCGTCGCTCCGCCCCGCGCGGATGCCGGAGTAGTACCCTAGCAAACGGGCTAGGGACCGCCACTTCCGCGTTCTATCCTTTTACCTTTCATCCGCAAACACACACGCACTACATTATAACATATGTCGGGAGACCAGCCGGAAGCTAATGGTGATGGAGCTTCCCCGCTGAGGGCGTTACCTGAAGAGGAATCCCTAGCAAGTCAAGACGTAGGTTGGCATCAGATCTCACCATCCAAAGGGAAGGAAACACCACCTCCTCCCCTAATAAAACATGCACTACAATAATTGGACTAATGACCATAGTAGTGAAAGTCCCCGAAAACAATCAATCAATTCGTTCACTATTGCCTGCACCAGCCCTTGCCGTCGGCTCCTCCGCCCCTTGTCCATATTTCCCCGATCACGCCTCCACACACCCTGCACTCGCTGCAAAGCGCCCCGGTTCCTTTTGTCCCACACCTCGTCCCGTCCCGTCCGGTCACTCTCCCCCGACCCCTCTCCTGATTCGCTACATCCCCCCCGCCTTTCCCCGCCCCCTATCGTCCCGTGCGGGTGCGGGAAAGCACCGTGCACTCGCGGAGCGACGCCCATCGCCCAAATCTCGCGCCAGTGCCAAGGCTCGGGGGCGGATTGGGCGGCAGTAGTATTCAACGAGATTTTTCCCCTTTAGATGCAACGATACGATAAGTTTTCCCATGTCAACACACATGCATCGGTATCAGTAACTGGTCATTTCGCACCGTACTTCCCCTCCGCCTTATTGCGCGAATATCGATGGATCGTATCTGGTGAGTGACAAATATAAGCAAGTATATGGTGTGATGGCAAAATGATAAAAGAGGGAACTAATTTACTAAATTAAATATTTAGAGCTAAAATGGAGGAATTTATATTATGGAATGTAAGTATAAGAACACGTAAAAAGCGTTTAAATTACTTTAAATTTTGCAAGAAAGAAACGAGAGCACTTTCATTTATTCGTCGTAAAGAACTGTAAAACAAAATGTAAAGAATGGACTAGATACACTTTCCATTGAAACAAGTGGTGGTACAACATTGTAGCTTCTCGTAGGTTCTAGATTCAGAAAATACTCTAATACATGTATATTTAGATTTATTCTTTATTTGTATGTGACTTATATAAACTGTATTTAAACTGTATGTGAAGTAGGGGGAGAACATTTATCTGCACAATAAGGGGCCATGGAACAAGTAATTATAGAAACAAAGTACTTAACCCATGAAATACATTGTTACTAGTAAAATGTGGCATCGCCGATACTGTAAACTGTTTTCAAAATAGTTTCACGTGTTGAACATTTCTTTCATACTTCATTTTCTTCTTGCCAGCTTTGTTCAAATATATTCTTTCAGAACCTGCCATTGGACTTACTAATGATTCGTTGTACCTGATAATTTTTTACTTCCGTTCAAATATTCCCTACACCCAATGAGCTTGTATATTACCTCCATACGGTATTTGAACTGGTGTTACTGCAATTTCAAAATTATAATTCCCTTAACAAATACTTGCAGGTTTTGATGGCGTTAATAGTTAAATTTTACTACAGATACATTTTTATGGATTTTTGCTAATATGAACAAAAATGCACATAGCCCATTCGCATTAGCGCAAATGCTAAATTCAAAAATGCAGATAATTCCCAGTTAGTTCCGAAAATTCTGTAGCAACTTTCATACATTTGATTCTTCCCCTTATTTCCTAACACTTCCATATTTTTCTCGCCTAATTTTTTAAGAGATTAAAACTTCACAAACTCAGTCTAATTTGTGTTCACTTCTACCACTGCAATTGTTCTATTAATGGTTTTGTATGCTAATCTATATAAACATTAAAAGGCGAGTATTTTGTATATTTATATAAATAACGTGTTAGTTATGTTCATTTCATTTGAACACATTCATTTGAAAATCGGCATTTGCACACTTATGTAAAAACGTAAAAGTGAGAAGTGGGACATAAGAACGTTCATTCTCTAGCATTTCTCACACTTTTCTTTTCTCCGTATTCACTTCACATTCCAAGTTCCAAGGCAATACTGGTCGTAGGTTTACTCTTAATTTATTTGAAAAAAGATAATTCGAATCAAAATTGAAATGAAATCTGTAGCGGCATTCACTTGTAAATCAATTAGTCAATTAAAGAAGTCAACATCAGCATTGCCGACGTTGTGAAAGAAAACTATGGCATATTGAGCAAAAAATGCCTTTGGGTATTGGAGTTTAATCAACGCCTCCTACACCTACCTATTTGGACGGTTTAATTCCCGGTATTATCACTAAGAACCTAGCGCCAAAACACGAAAAACCCGTTTATGGAAATATCTTTGTACTATATGGTCTGATCCAAAAACAAATTACCAGTCCCCCAAGAGGAGGCCAAGACGCGTCGAATGACAGCTTATATGTCTCCATTGGTGTACGGGAAAATAGTCTAGCCGTGAGTGACGGATCCGAACATCGGCACACTGGAGGTTGCTCAAATAATCTATAGGGATAGGGACAGCCTTTGTGAAAAAGGGATCTAGCACCATTTATTGCAAACCGAGAAAATAATGTTAGGGCAAGTTTAGGTACGGTACGTATTAAACAATTATATATTCCATTAACTTTCCCCCTATAATTAAAATAAGGTTTGGGTTTTAAAATAAATTATGTTATTATATACCAAAAGGAACCAAGTGAAGTTTGTATATCGACAATGACGTACACATTTTTTATTTTAATATTTTTCTTTATTTGCAATTTCTTTTATCAGAACAATAGACTAATTTGTTGACATTTTTACAATGTCAGGCGAAGAAACTGTGCAATTAAAGTCCTTCATTGATTTTCAAACACAAATAGTTGTAAATTGTGTTAATTGTAAATATAACATCTTCAGCAGTAACACAAAACAAATTAAATACAATAATGTTACGACAAGGCTCACAACATAATTCCACTTTTTTTTACGAATACATACTATATTTACCCTTTCATGACGTTACTTATTTTTAATAAATTTAACAAATTATAAATTGTTTTTAAATTATATTACGCTATTCAGGTAACATCAGAGTAGTTTCCAATAGTATTTGTTTTTAATGATAAATTTATTCAATTTGCAAGTGAGTATAACCTGGTGGCAGCTAATTACAAAATATGATAATATATATAACATGCGAATTATACAGCAATAATAATAATAATAATAATAATAATAATAATAATAAACGTTACGAACTGAGTAACGCATATAACATTAAAATTACTTTTAAAAAAGGAACTTCTATAGTCTAACTCCGCACTGAATTTTTGTTCAATTAAGACCACACTGAAGAGGCACTGCACTTCACTTCACTTCACTTCACTTCACAATGACCCTTAGATCACTTCCTTCATTATTTCTCGACTCTACATTACACGACAGCTCACTTGACATTTATTACTTATGCTTCGCTCTATGCCATAGGAATATTGTTCGAAATATTTTTAGTTTCTGAGAAAGTTTTTTCAGATTTCTTTTTGATGAAAAATTTTCCTGGCGCTTCTTATAACTGATGGATTTTACGATTGTAGGTCAAATACCACCATTCGTTTTCCGGCCAACTCGATGGCTGCGATCAATGCGATCATCTCGCCATCACGCTCGGGTTCCCCAAAGATCCTTAGGGAGTTTCGCCGCTGGTACTGCTCAAGCTCGTCAGTCCGCTCCTCCAGTTCCTCCAGAAGCTCGAGATCATTTTCTCCAAAACTTTCTCTTCGTAGCGAGAAACTAACACCTCCAATTTCTTTTCTACTGCTTCAGAAACAACCTGCGCAATTTTGCTTATGAAAACACCCGATGTTAGGATACTTTCAGTAAGCGAAGCAGGGACAGCGTGTTCGCTTTGGCGTTGCGTGTGGCCATGTTATTAAAAATTCAGAGATAAAAATTAACTTTTACGAAAACACTAAAAGTATTCACCATATATTAAAAATATAGTGGTTATACTTAGCTTATACCAAGCAGACACTGGCGATGTGTGCGGCGCTCTTCACTTACTGCTGCATCGCTCACTGACAACTCCCTGCGGAGATCCTCGGAGCGCTTAGGAAATACGTTCTCATAGTTCGGAGACCATGACACGAATATTTTTCAGTAATTCGGGTTTTAATTCCGTTTGATAGAAGTCATGCCATGTATCAACATTATTTTTACTTGTCTAAATACGTTGGAGATATTTAAAAAGTCGACAACTTGGCACAATAATATTTATGCATAAAACAGGAACACCAAGGTATTCGTTTGGCTCAGCGGTAGAAACGTTTCTTCCTTAGCTCTAGGCCACAGGATAGAATCCAGTGCTTGTCCGCGCTTGTTTTTTTCGCTTATGCGTGATTTTTTGGTCAAATTAACTGAATTATAGTACTCTCTCTATAATGTAAATAAATTATTGTTTACACTCTTAATTATTATTTACACTATAACTTATTATAAATTATTATGTTCATTTAATAAGAAATATGCAAAATATCTATTAGTCAAAATATGCAATATTCACGAATGAAACGTTGAAACATGCATTCTGCATGATTACTCCAATGAATTACCGCAACATGCAAACATAGGGGGAAAAGTATGCCATTTTTAAATGAGTGTTTCATGAAACATATATTTACAAAATTTGAAATATCTAAAAAGCATGAAGGTAAACATGCATTTGGATGAAAGTCATATTTCTTTTGATTACATAAAAATCTTGTCTCCTGTAATAACTATGAGATGTACTGTCGCCGCGCGGATGGTTAAATTCGGTAGTCATTCTGACAGGAACAGTAATTGTAATTTAAATAAATAACAATAGAGGCACGTACTCAGTTACACTAAAAAGTACGTTTAGACGGTTTAGACAACACTTAATGTTTAAATGAACTTAATGCCAACTACGTCACAATAGGTAGGTATTTTATGTTGACTCATGATATGACCCTTAACCCCTATGAATAGGTCGAGCCTTCTTGCGTTTTGTATGCGTGAGCGCAGTACTTAGATGCCATTGTTATTCTCCATAGTACGTCACACACATTTTTGGCACATAAAAAATAAATAAATCAATAAGGCCCAAAATATTCTAAAAGTGCGATTGATATCCATGTTAATATTTTGGTTTGCTCGTTTAAAACAAGTTATTTTGAGGAATATTTTAATTACTCATTTTTTAAATCTTTTATATCAAACCGTGAACATTCCCCGATCGAATACGCTACTCGACTATGCTCCGACATCTCTGAGTCAACAACCGAACAAACAGTAAGGAGCTCTGCAAGTGTATATGAAATGAGGTTATTTCAAGCTTATTAAATTATTATCAAAAAGAAAATGATTACCAAAAAATTGTTTATTTTAACAAATCAGAGATATATAATGAATTAGTTTACATTTGTAATGTGTTTTTTAAAAAGATTTAATATGTTTGTAACAAATAATGTACTTCAGCTTTCGGGTCAATGACCCCCATTTTGATCAGGTTTTTGTCCAGTTTCCCTGGTCCATTGGGTAATGCTGAGATGGCCCCTTGTTTTGCTTCTGGGCGTAAGTGTAGCTTCAATATGCGCACGTTTTGTTGAACTCTTCTTTTGCTTGTAATGATGAGAGTAGAGGTAAGGGCGAGTTGCTATTTTGTTAGCAGTGCAGAAAAATTATACTTACAATTCGTTTAGCGACGCAAGAAGTTTTCTATAACTCAGAAACGAAAATGTCTATTTTTTCAAATATTGCTAATCTTGCGATTTTTAATTTTTTTATACATTTATTATAAACTTTTACTCGTCTTTAAACTATTTATAGTTAAAATGACGGGAAGGGATTTTGGAAGTCTAGAAAACGTACGCAGATAATCTCCCCCATACGTCACATACAGTTTTTACGGTTTTATGAGTTAATAAATCTAAATCTAAGCTTGTCTCTGATCAACACGCCCTTCTTTGACAACACCCATTCTCGGTGCAGCCGCGCTGTCGACAGGTTGAGGTTTATCGCCGCGGCGTGTCGTCTACGCAATCCAGGCGAAGAAAGGCACAGGTCGAGCAAAATCCAACTATTGGAAAGGCGAGGTTCTCAAAATACAAATACTTCATTCCTGCCCTCCATAATAGCCAAGCTGGAACCCAAAGGAAAACTTTTGACTGATGAAATGTCAGTGGTGAATGATGCTGTGTGAAAATTAGTGCTTCCAATTAAGAAAGTGAATAAAAGAATATGTGTGAATAAAATAATGTAGTGTCTCATATACGTACAATTACTTGACTTTCCTGAATAACAAAAATGGACCTAATTTAATCCTTTTGTAAACAGTTTTAGATGCCATAAACATAACTTTTCATATCTAATGTTTTAAATTCTTTATTTAATCCTTTTGTAACCTATCTCAAGTACCTTATACCGCTTTGCAAGCCTAATAGTGCCTAATTTCAAAATTCTCTCACCCATTTTTGGTGTCTAAATCATTGCTTTTTTTGTGCGCTAAATTTTGAGACATAGTGATCACATTGTTCCCTTAGTGCAACGCAAGTATTATCCCTTGAGGAAGAATCGCCAACACTTCCAACACCCTGGTGGACCAGTAGCAAGAAGGAGTCCATGAAGGAGTCCTTCCTAGGCTTTCATTAGGCACAACAAGTTAAGATCTTTGCATCATCGGGACACAAACGACGCAAATGAACTGTTCAGATTCTAACCCGACGGCGGGAATCCCATCCACTGTATACCGGGGAGGGAGCTAGGAACGTGCCTGTCGTGCTCGTAGTATGCCAACCACCAAATATCGTAGTGTAGGTTACCGTCTGTATCCTGCTTAGTTCCTCTGCGATTCCTGTCCTAGGTGAACTGAGTTTAGAAAAGTATGCTGAGGCATAAAAGCGGAAGAATGCGTGAAATAATAAAGCGTTTGTAATAAATATTTTCTAGCTGCAAATCTATATAGGTTGCCAAACGGACTCGCTATCTTCTAGTGAGATGCAGCACAGAGTTCGCTGTGGCTCCAACCGAATCTCGGTAGGAGCGCGCGAGCGCCGGCGTCTCACAATGAACGCGCGTCCCGCAGCGCCCGCAAGGCCCGGGTTCGTGCCCGGCGGAGGCATATGGGGCGGAGGGGGCGGGTGCCACGTGCGCTGCAGTAGCCTGTCACTGATAGAACGCGCCATCAATCACGCATCCCACGGGCATCGACCCAAGGCCCCGGTCCTGGCCCCGCCCCGCAATGACGCTCTGACGTGGCGGGCACTGACGATGATTCATAGCAGTCGTCTCGTCGCTTCGCGTCGCGCCGCGTCGCGTCATTCGTGTCGTGGCCCTTTCGAGGTCCGCGCAGCCGCCGCCCTGAAGAGAGGGGATACCTCATTATCTCCGGGGGCACGCGCCGCGTCAACATGACGTGAATGTCAACCTTTCAGTTGGTATCTGTGGGGGCGTCCCATGCTGACTGAGGGATGAACGGTTGGGACACGCCTCGAAAAATCATTTCACTGCGAGGAGCCTCTATCGTGGCACAGGCTTAAAACTATATAGCTCTATGTACGGAACTATCAGTACTAAATCGTGCAGCAAGCTTTGCGCATTTATTTACAGACTTCTGGATGAACTAGAGGCGTGGAGCAGCAAAATTGCCCCTATGTGGAAAATGGGGTCCTGAAGAAGCACAAAAAGAAGCAAGATGTACATGAACTCTGTATCTTCTTTCTTTTTCATCTTGTCATAGGTCGTGGCACATTGAGTATGAGAACTTACTTATGAGAAATTGTCGGTTAACATAATTAAATATTGTATTTTTGGGTCAAAATCGAAAGGGTTTCATTGTTTTTGTGATTTTCTCACCTTCCCGTGGATTTAACGAAACTATGAACACCTTTCACATTGCCAGAGGCTAATTAGTTTCCGTTAATTTATGCGTGTAATAGAAATTAGCAATGCAGATAGATGTTTTTGAATTTCCCCCAAGTTCCTCGGTGAAACTCCCCCATGGACACCTCTCATGGACGGAGGCAGCATGGACACCTACCCACGGACAGCATAGTTTTCCTGCATTTCAGGACTATTTGCGTAATCAGCAATATACTAGTGGCCTGTAGAGGTGGAAAAGCTGTTGAATGAATCCACACAAAATCATTTTCCAAAATGTATCAAGTACATTGTTCAATAATAAAATAAGTATTTTCATGTAACGCTGCAATAAATTAAATATTTTTACAAAAACTGTCCTCATGAGTAGTACTTCCTCATATATATATATATATATATATATATATATATATATATATGTACATACATGTATAGCCAACCTTTACGACACCCTTTCTGTTCAACTAGCAACAGATGGTTCTTCTCTAAGTGTCTGTATATTTTGTTAGGTATGGCTGTTATAATTTAGACATAACTGGCAAACAAATGATTGACCTGTAGTTCTCTGCCATAGAGCTGTATCACGTTTTGGCACTATATAGCAGATACGTGATGCCGTGTGTGCGCCATTACGTGAGTTTCTTTGGGTTTTCTAAAATTTTATTGATTTTCCGTTTGCTAGATGGGAACGAGATGTACACGCAGGCCAGAGGGAAGTCATGAGAGCGAGATGTTGTTTATTTGTTATTCCAAAAATTCTGGATCTTATCAATCCTGAGGATTTCCAGTTTCGTATATTCTTCATTGCTCGGAAGATGTCATCTTCCGAGGATTCGTGAACATGTTCCACTGTGTCTACAAGTTCATCAGCAGCATCAACGCCAGATTGGATCCAAGATGCGTCTTCGTTATATGATCTGCTTTCTTCCCAGATACCTGCCCAACATATTTCGACAACGTCTTTTGCGGGAGGGACAGCATTGTTCTTGGGTTTTTGAGGCAGGTTGCGATAGAATCTCTTCGCATCTATTTGATAACCGATTCCTTTTTTTAATTTATTTCTTCTTGCCTGGCCTGTGGCGCTCATCAGTCGTGCACAGCTGTACTGAGTTGAGCTGTGCTAATGCAGTTGTTGATTTTTTATACAGAAAGTTTACATGTAATATTTTTATCGTGGTTATTAAATTTCTGAAGCACTTTAAATTACATGGAAAGGTTAATCGTTTCCAGTCTGCTTAAAGAGGGTCAAAACTTTCTCTGGGTAATTTCTTTTTCAAACGTTTACGACGAAGGTTCTATATACCCACTTTGAAGTAGGTAGCTGAAGGTATTCGAGAAATTTTGTTATATTGTAGATTTTTGCGGATAGATAGGAGAAATGTAAAGTGACGGGGTTAATACCGATATCTTGATAGAGTTGAGAGTAAGGTGTGCTTTTGTGATTATTATTATTAGGTATACATTTTGGAACGTTTCGATTTTGTGAATATTGGTTTTGGATGCTGCGGCCCAGACTGGCGATGCATAACATAATATAGTTCGTATGATTGTTTGGTAGAGATGAATGAATGTGTGTAATTAATGTGTGAGGACGATTAGATAGATAGATAGATAGATAGATAGATAGATAGATAGAAAATTTATTTAATTTTCTTTGGGCATTAAGGCCGTGGCAAATTCTTCACTATTATTATACATCTGATTCAATGATAATATACGATACAATAAAGAACACTAAAATACATACAATACATAGTACAATATTATTTCATGCCTACTAAATTCAGAGGCCCTACATGGAAAGGGAAAAAGGTTTCTCAGTTTGTAGATTTCCATTCCGCCATTGGGTTTTGAAAGAGTAACGAGGACCACAGTTTCCGGTTTGAGTCTGTCAGTCTTATGAAACATTTCATCTTCTCAGTGTGAAACAGCTACATTTCTTAATACTACTGAAATAGTCGATTTAGTTGGATCTCGATACGCAATGTGGTGCAATCATCGATTGTGTTTGACCTTAACTCCCCTGACTCTTTTGTTGAAATTTGAATGTTTTTGAGAAAATAATTATTTTTTAGTAGTTCTGCATGCACTGGTGAAACGTGTATAAGTATTGGGAGTACTTTTCATTCTTCTGACTGGGATGGATCCCTGAAAACTATTTCGCTTTAACGCGATTAGATGCAAGGTGTGAAAATCTAATGCCTGTTGGAATGTTATAAGTCGGCAATTTGTCAGGAAAAGGGAACTGGTGTTTTTGAGATTGGTGTCACGCACGGCACATTACTTGGTGCTGAATTCTGCGCTTCTTTAGCGAAGGCACATGCATGTTACTTAACTGCATTGTTGGTTGTGAACCTCCCATTTCCGGGGACGTCTTGGTAAACTGACTAGGTATATGAATGTAACTGTTGTATTATTATAATCGTTGTTAAGCGATTCCAGGGCTGTCTGGTAAAGAAGGGAACTCGTTTGTTGATGTTTGCATGATCCGGCATTGCATTTACTTTTATGCTTGTACGAGCCACTCATTTCTATTGAATATATTTTGCACTGTTCAAGCCCACGATTGCACGTCGCCGCAGATGCGTCGGCTATTGCTCGCGTTTTTGAACGGCACAGGGAAATAAACTCTGTTCACAGAACTGCACTATTTGTCACTGTCTGCTGCACTCACAGAACTGCACTATTTGATTATTCTGCGCTTGGCTACCGAACGGTTTACACCTCGTCCTCTGCTTATCGCTCCGCGGTACCTCGACCGTGACAAGTGATAAGAAGTGCCCCAGAGGGGCAGTGTTACGGCTGTTCAGCAAGCGAGTGACTTGTTTAAATATCTCTGTGCAGTGAAGTGCATTTTAATAAGTGATTATTACTAGAAATATCAGCACGAGGTGTTGTCGTTATCGACGGGCCCTCTTGGGCCACTTAGTGCAATCTTTGTTAAATGTTCAATCCAAGAATGGCAGAAAACGCGAATGCATCATTTCCTCCGCTATCAGATGTGGTGCCCTAAGCTCTATAAGCACTTAACGACTATACGGAATCACATCTAATTAATCTTCTACAGCACCACCAGCAACAGTAGCAGCAACAGCAACAGCATCATCTATCTGCAGCGAGCCAACCTGCTAATTCAACCTTCACGCAGCTACCTACACCACCCGTGGGATATTCTCAACCGTCTCCACAGATAAGTACAGTGCATTCTCCTTCTCGTAAGCGCCCCAGATTGCCAGATGCAGAGTATAACCAAGCTGCATATGTACAGGGCTCTAGCATGCTTTATAGTGCAAATGTGCATCTACATAACATCCCAACCGGCAATAGATTTTTCACTCTTGATCCTGACCCCGACCCCGTCTCAGAGCAAGGTGCCTCAAACATCGATGCTCCTTCTTCACTACTGATTAAGATACCTCCAATCATTATTCATGATCCACCTGTACATTCGGAACTCTTGCAAAAAATTAAGTAATTGCTTAAGCATGAAAAGTTTGTCACTAAAATTAGAACAAGTGCAGTCGAAGACTTTACTTCGTAATCACTTGTCAACGAAAGGGCTGTACTATCATACTTACAGGTACCCGACAAAGACTACTATTTCTGTGATGCTACGAAATGTTCCAACATCCTATAGTGAGGAAGAAATACATTAGGAACTAGTAAACAAAAAGTACCAGTAATAACGGTATTCAGACTGATTCTAATCGTAAACATTGGCCTTTATGTGCAGTTATTCTTACGAAATCATCAGACAGGTCATCATCAATCATCAAAGCAGGTCAATATGTGAATTATAAGAACTGTTCAATGCTATAATCACGGTTGAAGAGCGTCGTCATAGACCCGGGCCAGAGCAGTGTCGAGGTTGGTAGATATTCGGACACAATAAAGAACGGATCGTTGCGGAAAATGTGCAGGGCCGCATGCTACGGTGTGTGTGTAGTGTTCTAGCACTGATACCAAATATTCACTCTACGGAAAGACTCACCAGTCCTCTAGTCGTGAATGTGAAATTTATCAAATAATTCTCCAGAGAAAATCACTCCCATCCCGCTATTCCCCCATCCGATTATTCGCACAACCAGCGATGCCCCATCATTAACCCGCCCAAGGGCTTCTCCTGTAGCCCATCCTCATTCTTCCCCTTCCATTCCTATCACAATGCATCAAGAACTATATTCCCCCGTCGTAGAATTCTACCGCCATCATTAGCAAACCAAATGCCACTATCTTAGATGTTTTCAAAAAAAACATACACCCGCCCATTGGGCAGCCATCCAATTGTAACAATTTATCTCCCACAAGGAGAACATTTCTTCTCCAAACTTCTAAGTCAAATTGTACATTCTCTTACAAACTCCGTCCTCCAATTAATAAAATTATATTATCCATAAAACATGCCTATAAGTAGAGCCACTCATTCCTCACTCTTCTTATTTCAGGGAATGCAAACGATGTTAAACCTAATGCTGGCCCACTTTTTGCATAATAATAAAATACAAGTAGCTTGCATTCAGGAAACCCATCTTTGCCCATCGATGAAAATTTATATTCCTGGTTATGTTTTATATCGCTACGACCGACCGCGAAAACGGTACAGCGGTGGGGTCGCCATATTTGTAAAAAATTCCGTAACCCATCATTAGCTACCTTTAAATATACATAATACTTTTGAAAATACTAGTGTGGCTATTCAGCAGAAATATCAATCGACCCTAATAATCACTTCAATTTACAAGCCCCCTAATATTCCATACAGATCAGGTGACATTGATACCTTATTTTCCTCCCGTCATCCAACATTAGTGATCGGTGATTGGAATACTAAACACGTAGACTAAACTCACCTGCTGGTAATCTGTTGCTAGCTGACACACAAAGATTAAATCTGGCTGTACATGCCCCTGATATACCCAGATACTATCCTTACCTCCCCCTTACCTTTGAATCACAACACTAGTCCGAGTGGTCAGCCTCGCTCCTCAAGGGACTTATCTGATAACTGAACAGCGATAAGCAACGATCGCTACAATCCGCGAAGGTTGGCAGCTAGGCTAGGAATGCCATCCGATTCTGTACGCGGAAGTTTACTCTACGTTTGTAACATCTAAATCAGCGCTGTTCAACTGGCGGCCCTCGATGCCATGTACTGTGTCCCACGAAAGGTTATTTGTCAAACGTGCATGTCCTTTTTGCATCATGTCGGGCGAGGCATGTCATTGCGCGCCTAGCGCACGCGCCCTGTCGGGGTCAGCATCCCCTTGATGTAAGATAAGTGTAAGAATAGGTGAAATTTAGATTTAAGTATTTTTTCTAAATTCAGAAATTCAAAATCGTTTCAATGTGTTTCACTGCGTTGGGAATGGCACGACCCAATATCACGCATGGTTCCATCCCCCCCTTTCAGAGAGGAGGCAAATTATCGAGATCAACAATACGGGGTCACGTGGGGATCGCCCGATTAATGAAAATATGGCCCGCAACTATAGGTTTTAGTTGTGGCCCTTGAGGTCCTGTAAGTTGGACACCCCTGGACTAAAGAGTTGAGCTCATGCATTGTTTTGCATTGCATGGTTTTCACATAGGAGTTCCTCATGCTGATAAATGACGACCTTGAGAATGTGTCAATATCTTTTTCACAAATTACTATTTTACTTGAATTAATTTGACTTATCTAAAACCTATTTTTTACTTTTTTAAAATTTTTTTTACATTTTATAGGTCACATGAACTACGAGATCATTTGTAGCACCATCAACAGCAACAGGATGCATGAAATACAAATCTCTTTTAATTTCAATATCTTTGTTAATAAGACGTTTTGAATCTTATTGCTGTCGTACACGAGAATTCTCTGAAGTAATTTAATTACACATTAATTTCCATATTTAACAATGCTGTTTAACATGACGTCGTGAAGATACTAAATGAATGTTGTCCTGGAGTTTCGGTCATTCAATAGAACTAGATCATGTAATATCCAGTTTGTTATTAAATGACCTAAAATAGAATCTGATTCAGCTTGAATTGCCACATTAATGAGATTTCTTCAGTCTCTCTTCTCGCCTTCTCAGGATGGACTAAACTGAAACTGGATGTCCGCGTTTCCTGTGCTGTGGGGACGTTTTCTTCTATGCTTTTCATGTCGACAATATTTTTGAGGTTCTTTATTTCTCTCTTATATCAATATTTCCAAACTTGTGTTCATCAATATTTTATTATATATTTGTACAACAGTTTGCTTATCTGCAATTTGAGAAGAGGAAGGAACTGGGGATATTTTGACCATACAATACTTTAATGTAAGTTTACGTATTTTCCTTTAAAATGGAAGAGGGAAGAAAACGGAATAACCGAACAATCCGGAAAAACATAATTACATGATGTCGTTGGGATTATAATCAGATCCTGATAATCTCCGGCAAAATTTATGGTCGATTAGGATACGTTTCCCATTCCCATATTTCACTCACATTACGTGATACATAAAATATTTCGGGTCTTATATTACGAAGACAGTACTGACCAGAAAAGAGCAAGAGAAAAGCAAAAGTAGGCGTGAGTACGAGTACGAGTGATACAAAGACTGCGAGTTACCATGTCAAATATCGCCCGATGAAAAGATAAATATTAGGTTTTACGGGATTTGGTTAGCCTCCTGTTCCCCCGGCGGAAGACAAAGCGAATCACGCAGCTTCATATCGCGGCTGCGGGGGCGTTTGTTTTACCGCCTTTGTTTCGCGCGGGGGAGCGCCGGCGCCGGGGGGGGCAGGCTGTACAGCCGCGAAGCCGCGGGGCATCAAACGAAATGCGAAGAATGCATCCTGCAAGGGCTCCTCCGCAATTTCCATACAAATTGCAACGCGCACCGGCCCCACCGCGCGAGCCCTGGGCCGGGAGCACGCCCGCGCCACGGGGAAGCG
>BOPP01000103.1:4377937-4398083 GCA_017312745.1 Gryllus bimaculatus
CGACGCGCGGCGGAAACAGTGAAACTTCTGCTTACACCTCTCTCTCAGTGCACACCTTCACCTCCCCGCTCTGATCGCTGTTGGTTCGAGCACATTTTACCGGTGGCGAAGTCGGGAAGCACCCATGTGGCTTCTGGGCGAAGGAACACGTGCTACTGCGTGGACTTGGAAGCGGGTACGGGGGTGAGAAGGGAATCGTTAGAGGAAAGTGTAGTGGATGGGGAGAGTGACAGAAGCGAAAGCGAGAGGGGAAGCGGGAGGGGGAACGGAAGGGCGAACGAAAGCGGGATTTTGCGTAAGCAGAAGCGTTTGCGAAAGGGGAGACGGCAAGGGAAGTGGAAGCGCGAACGAGATCCCGAGGGGGAACGGGAGAGGGGTGGCAAGAGGGAAGCGAGAGTGAGAGCGAGGAGGATGCGGGAGCGAATGCGAGAGGGGAAGCCTGAAGGGTGGCGGGAGTGTGACTGGCAACGGCAGTGGGCGCCGGAGCGGAAGTAGGAGTTGGAGGGGGACGAAAGGGAGAACGAAAGCAGAAGTAGGGAGAAAGGGAAGCTGGAACAAGGACGAGTCGTAGGCGGGAACGGGAAGGGAAACGCAAGAGCGAGCGGCAATGAGAGATGGTACGGAAGGGGGTACGAATGCGGAAGAAAGAGGGAAGCAGAAGTGAGTGAGACGGGAGGGTGGGGGCGCGTGCGGAAGGGGAGGTGAAACGGGGGCGTGTCCAACATGCCCGTGCGGAGTGGTACCGTGAGGAGGTGTGCCGAGACGCGTTAGGCGTTGCAGACTGCAATGGCCTTCCTACAGTACTGGCAGCAAATAAGCCACTCCCACAGTTCTCTCGCCACCTGCGAGATGTCCCACCTACGTCATGTAACATCCTCCGAAGCAGTCACCTTGCGAGGATTTATTTACGTTGCGTGTTGTCGCTCATCTGTCTCACACGAAGCCGCCGAGACAATAAGGTTCGGCTATGGCGAAGGATATGAACATGACATCAAGACGAGTCGTCGCCGACAGTGAGTGTTGTTGTTTTGAGATTTAATGTATCTACATTGTAGGTGGTGCCATGAGCAAAGTAATGTGTGGCAACAGCGCATCGAACAGCCAGAGTCGCTTGTATGTTGCCGGTACTTCAGTTGTAACATTTGACTGCCTCTGGCGCTCCGATCGCCTCTTAAACTTTATCATTTAGGTGCACTTCAATATCTCCACAATATACTTCCAAATTATAACTGAAAGAACTTTCTTAGCCGAAAGTCGGTAGTAGCTCACAGGTAGTCGTCGCGTTAGGACGTGTTTCGGAGCAGCTCTGCGCGGTAAAGTGCGACTGAGAGCATCTGGGCTGGGCGCCTGCGTTTTTCCCAGGTGGCGAAGCGGCAAGCGCTACGCGTGTTTGCTTTTCGCGACGACTGCGTGGCTTTGCTTTTCGCAGCAGTTTTGGCCACCCTTCTTGCAATGGCGGGTTGAACAAAATCCTGGCCCAGCTGCTGGAACATCGGAATCATTCGCATCCACGTGCCCCAAATGTGATCGAAGCGAGTGCTGACTGCGGAGACTCGAAGCTGAATCAACCACAGAGCACCAGTGCATTAGACAATTGAGCTTCAAGGTCCCGGAGTTGGGGAAGACAAGTGTTCAGGAGCGACCAACGCATTCGGGTACTAAAGCACACTGAATAACACCGTCACCGTCATCGATGAAGGACCTTACAAGAACTAGGTGAATGTGCTCGGAGATTCGCTGCCGCGCCACAGCGGAGCCGTTTGCAACAAGAAAGGAGCCGACGTTTCGTCCTTTCCATGGATAAACGTTGTGATAATGAAATTTGTGGAAGAAGCACAAGAAAACGAAGCCGTGGAAGTCGTCCTTGTGCTGGTGGGCGCCAGTGTATCGCAGAGGCAACCCATCTTCGACACCGTGAACTAGTGCGTGAAGTTGGGCCGTTGTCTGAAAGGCAGATTTAAAACGTGCGAATTATTTTATCTGGTGTGATGCAATGATGAGATGTGCACATCGGTAGGACACGGCCAATAAATCGTGGATTACGATGGACATGCGGAAAGATCGATGGTCTCTTCGTAGATCCAAATCACTGCCTGGCGCAAGAGGATTTCGCTCGGGACGACCGTCATTTCAATTTCCGCTGTGCGTGGAAGCTGGGGTGCCTGCATGACGAGGTTATCCAGAGGCAAGTGACATACTCAAAGAAGACTGTGCCGTCGGTGCCGGGGAGTCGTGTTTAGCGGGGACTGCGACACTGACAGCGACGTCGTCGTCGACGAGGGCGGCGGCTTCGAGGGACGCCGGAGGGCACGTGGGGCAAAATACTTTAAATTTAGCATTTAAATACTTTGCTAAAATATTTTATAAGTAAGTATTTAAATACATAGACAAAATACACTAGGACGTGATGTGCTAAATACATACGTATTTAAAATACTTCAAATACTCAAAATATTGTAAATATAAAATAATTATGTGTTGTATAATTTTTATTGCAACCATATATTGCAATTGTGAATTACTGTAAATTAATAATTGACAATCATGCAATATTTCTGAACAATAAATATTGTAATGTAATTGAACCATATGGATAAACATTTTCAAATATGAAATGATAATATGAAACCCATAGTGTGAGAATGTATAAAACCTGCAAAGAAAAAAGTCATTCATCTGGCATGGATGAACATAAACTAGTGTTATAACGAATAAACGCTTTTTTATTGCCGAATAATAGTCCAGCATTTCTAATGCTTTAGGTTTATCATTTAAAAATTAAGAGAATCCAAATTCAACTCCTGAGCCCTAATTTTTGTTTCAATGAGGTGTATTCATTAGCGGAATCAAACAAAAAGAAACCATCGTCTTTTTCGTCTATATTTGAAGTGTTTCAAGTATTTAATTTTTTCAATACACTTTTTTAGGTATTTATGTATATCTCTAAAATATATTTCCAAAAGCTAGAAAAATACAGTTTTTCGAATACAAAATATATTTCAAATACATATTTTAAATACAAGTATATACTGTCCAACCCTGCACGTGGTTTATGGTTGCCGATCAATATTTGTTAAATGTCACAATACTCGCTCTCTATATATAAAGGTTGTAATTTATGTCCTGCGTTTCTTTTGTATACTCATGTTTTGTATACTCAAGCGAGGCAAACGTTGCTTTATTTCAGAAAATGTACATTCATTCTCTGTACATTCGTTTACCAAAATGCGCGCAACACTGTTTCCAATTGTTACAGAAACGTTCACTGTTGAGAGATAAATCGAAACCAGTATTTCATCGCACACAAGAATATATGTCACTGGCCAATACAAATGTTCAAAATCATTTCCAAGAGACTGTTGATTCATCTGCGAGTTTCCTCGAGATTTTTGAAAACTTTACTTAAGAAGTGCAATGAGGTCTACCAATTAAACACGTACCTGCTGTGTTTTGTGCATCTTTGTCGATTAGATGTGACAAATTGTCCGTAGCGCAGGTCAGGATTCTTTGTGTAAACGAATAAGTAAATAATTTAATCCCCAACGGGCTAACTTGTTTTGCAAGCCACCCACTCGCATCCATTATTTAGAGAGCTTCTGCGCTAATTTGTTTACGTGCTTAATGATAAAATACTATTAACACCCATGTTTATTGTTTGATGAAATCGCATTTACTTTGTTTGTAAACGTGAATTGTGTAGTTCATTCGGCAGTTTAAATTGTTTGTAGAACGTACTCCTCCGTTATTCTTTCAAATTGCCTGAATTAATAGGAAAAGTCACAATTAATTATTCTCCCTTGTCTGCTTTCTATTGATATTCCTACCATTTATACCCTTCAATACTGAACAGCTGTCACACTCTATTGTATTAAATTAACACAAACTGTTTTTATATTATTTACGCAAAAAATCAGTAGCCTACCTAGCGATCTACTCATTAGAAGCAATATGTTCAGACGTATTTTCATTTTGAATTTTAACGAAAAGAAGACACTACAACGCCGAACATTCGTACAAAATATTTTCGAAAGCTCTCGCTGAATTTCTCACAACTGTCCAAAATAATGAAAGTTTTTTCTTCATATTTTCAGTAGATTATTTCTTGTTCACATTCAGTGTTTCTCAACATTTGTATTTGGGTTATTCTAACAGAATTTCAACATCTACACTTACAAAATTGGGGTGTCTGTGATCTCAAAACAACTGTCTTTTTATAATCTCACACACGCTTATTTAGATGCGATTCGATTATACGATTTTGTTTCGTTGGCCGGTGTAATCTCCAGACCCAACCCATAACGATGCGGTTTTCCCAGGAACGCAGAATATTTGCTGACGGCCATAACGCAGGCTAATTTTTTATCAAAAATCTTCTGCCTTTCGCGGTGCAGGCCAGGCCTATTCCAGCCTCACTTGGCTGGTCGACCTTGGTTGGCTGCATATCATTTTTCAGCTGGTCGATAACGCTAGGCCACTTTTGTGAGCCTATCATCTTCCATCCTTTGCAGGTGACGTGACTACGCAGGGCGTTCCCCATTATTTTTTCTAATAGGGACAAAAATGTTGAGGTATTTTCGGATGTTTTCGTTTCTGAACTGATCTTGGGAGCTAGAGCCTTTTACTACTCTTAGAAATCTCATCTCGGAAGCTTGAATATTACTACTTTTCATTATCGTTGGTACCTAAGACTCGCGCCCGTACAATAAAGCTGGTACTGCCGTCAATTTTTAAATTTTTAGTTGCGTCATTCTTCTTGTGTTTTTAGACAAGTGTTTTGTGTAACAGAAGAGACAGGAATGTTAGAACATCAGTTGTAAGGCTACCGTTGTAAATTTGGATAAGTTATTCAATAATTTGTTCCGAATATTAAATATCTAACATGTGTAGAAATAAGGAATTTTATTTGTTGTACTCATCATTCAAGGCATTTAATATTTTGTTATTAAACGGTGCTGGGCAAGCAATAGTTATCCTGCACGGGCATTTTTTTAAAGTAGTGTATTAGGAAGGGATATTTGAGTAAAAGTGAATAGACGATGTTAATTTTCAAAGAGTGTGAAGGGTAATTTGATTTTTGTGTTATATATTTCTTATTATCATTCTCATACCCCAAACGCTCCCACCTGAAATTTCAAAGCTTGATTAGAGCATTAGATCTGACGCCGGCCACGACCAATAGCTAGCGTTAGAATATATATACACGTGACGTTTGGACATGAAACTCCCCTACGCTACGCAGCTATGGCGCCACCCAGACACTTCCCCGCAACGTATGCACACCGCGGTGGCCAGTGCGAAGCGCGCAGACTAGTATCTGCTGCCTGCTCTTCCGCCGGACTTTACTGCGAGCGCCAGAGGTTAGTCGGTTGGGGTTGTGACGCGGTGTTAGTCCTCCAGGAGAGGACCGACAGCGGGCCGCTTTTTTTCTTTAAAAACTAGGTGAGACAGGTCGGTTGTGCGGTCTCCATGTCGTGGAGGAGTGATAGACGCCATCTTGGCGAGCGTGAGAGAAAGTAATTGATTGCGGAGAAAGTATTCAGAAAAATGGTAGAGAAATCAACATATTAAGAAGTGAGGATAAAGGGATTAGTAATAAACTATGGAGATTTATAGGGAAATGAGCACGGGGCAAAATGGTGGCCGCGAAGTGAATACTTAAGTTGCTGCGAAGAAGAGGCGGCTATCGTTTATCGTAGAGGCGGCTATCGTAACGACTACACGTTTTTAAAGAATGTGGAAATTGCGATATGTAATTGGCTATAGGATGTTCTGAAGCAAATAGTATATTGAGCAGTATCAACAGAAATTCTGTCGACAAATGTGACTTTATTATGGATTATTAGCTTTTTACATTGCATTGCTTGTATTTATATAATTCAGTCGTTTACGAAAGAACTCCGCTCGCAAGTGTTCGTGTAATTTGAGAGCAATTGCCAGGGTTTCAAAAGTTTTTTGTAACACTTTCTTACATCGCAAGATGTGATTATATGTAGCTGCTAACAACACAAAGGATTTACGTTGAGGTAAAATTAAGAATTTTTGAGGAAAGAAGCGTAATCAACTTTCTGCAAATAGCAAAATATCGTCCGCCTCTGTATTCACAGAGCCTCCATTAAGGGGCCATCTGTAACAACTGCCAATTTACTCCGCAACCATTGTGAGCGCCTAAGAGCTATGATCATTAGGGCTAAACCTTTTTATGATCTTCAGTACCTAAGATCTTCAGTCATACTTGAGATTATTGTTTTGATGGCTTGTCGACGATATGTTTAGAATGATGAGTAATAATAGAATAATAGGCAGGGGAAATTGTTGCAACCCGCAAGGTCCGACACGAGTTCCACGTGGGTTCACCAGCCACCTGGGAATAGAAATAACTGGTCTGATCACTTGCAGCCACTGTAGTAGGGAGTTCGTCACATCCTCTTCATTCAGAAGATATGCATATGAATATGAAGAAGAATCCGATATAAAATATGAAACGTTCTGACCTGTCCGTTACGTGAAGAAACACGCAACTTCGAAATTTTTCTTCCGACATTAACTTCCAAGTATCCCTCCCCCTACCAACGCACCAAATGGACCCGCAAGGAGGTTACTTTATTATCGCAAGGGTTGGAAATTCGAAAGTAGGCTAGGCACGTTAAAGATTCATCCTTTGATGAATTTCATTACAAATATTTGTATACAGAATATTTTTAAATACAACTGTTGTTAGTTCAATACTTGGAATTAAATAATAAACACTTTGTCAGTTCATATTGAAACGTCACAATACCAGCTCTATAACCGTTAGACTAGGGCCATACACCGCCACAGAGCAATTAACATCTTAACAAGATGAGTTCCTCAACGCGTAAATACCAGCATCCTGTACAACACAATGGCATTATTTTTTAAATGATTTTCAATTTCAATGAATGATTTTCAAGAAATGTAAAAACAAATCTCCACATATTGATGGATGTGTGCAACAACTTGCAAATGACTGATTAAGAGCAAGAAGGGACTCAATAAATTAACAGAAAACATTTTTTAAAATGAAAACAATAAAATCTTAAATCCAGAAGTACTCGAACGAATAAGATGGGAAAATTTATTGCAAGATCAATCCGTTCCTGAAATGATTCCATTTCACTCTTGTTTTTCTGATTAAACATGTGCCACGAAGTCGTGTGGAGTGCATAGGCTGGAGGCTCCCGGGGCGCGCAGATGGTCATCAGAGAGAGACGGGGAGCCCGGAGGGGGAGCGGGGAGGAGCGAGAGCGACGGTGCGGGGAGCGGGGCAGGCAGGTAGCACAAAACAGTGGCTCCTAGTCGCCGTGGACAGCGCTAATGGGCGCGCCATTAGGCCTTATTGCAGCTCTAACTAGCAAAAAATCGTGTTTTGCCCTGGCTGCACTCGAACACGCCCCTGGCAATGCATCGAACACCCCACCCCTGCCGCCCGGGCTGCGGCACGCCACGCGTCGCCCGCCACGTGTCGCCCGCCTCGCGCCAGCCGGCTCCGGCCGGTACGCGCAAATGGGAAGTATGGAATTGACGCCGACGGCGCGGTGCGGGCGGTGCGAAGCGCAGCGGGACAGTCGCGGAGGCGAGGGGCGTGGCGGACCGTGAGGCTGGGCGGAGTGTGGGGGCAGGAGGGGAAGAGGGGCGTAGGGGCCGTGGCGAGCGTATCGGCGTGGCGGACGTGAGGGCTGGGCGGAGTGTGGCGGGGCGTGCGGGGAAGGGCGGAGCGTAGCGGGGTGGCGACGCAGCGGCGTGGCGGTCGGGAGGGCGCGGAGTGTGGCGGTCGTGGCGGGCGGGGCGGAGTGTTGGGGGTTAAGGTGAGGGTTGGAAGAGTGGATAGGGCGATGAAGCAGTGACAGGATGGGGTTAGATGGGTGGATCTGGGTGGAGCTTGGGGGCAGGACACAGAGATGAAGCGAAAAACAGTATAATCTGCATGTGGCGAACGGGAGAGAATGGGCCTAATCACGTTTTCTTGAGCTGCAGAATCGATACCGCAATATTTTATTCTGCATATTTAATTAATGCATAAAAGTACCAACACAGCGAGGTTACCAACGGTTGAAAACCATAAAATTTTGCACCTGAGTCACGGAAAACTTAGAAGTTTCGCTATAAATATAGCAACTCATACTCGGCACTACACCCACATCCTGCAATTGCTTTCTATCTACGTTTTACTGTTTTCCTTGTCCAACTAGGCATATTATCCTTAACACCCTTGAAGAGTTGTATCTTGTTGAAGTCAACGCATAATAATACACGGTTTGTGGGCATGATGTCAATTCAATGTGTTTCCCGATATGTGAGACACATGTAAGACACGAGAAAGTGAAGAATGCGTTATCCACTTTTTTCTGCTTGAAGTTCATAGCAAGAGCGTATCCATAATTTTTTCCCCTGGTACCCCACATTTTATTAAGAAAATCAAAGAATATTTATTTACAGAAATAATGTTATTTTTATATGAGGAAAATAATTCCTAGAAAGAAAATATTCAAACAACTTTTTCCCTACCCCTGCCAATAAAATTGGAGTAAGAAGGTAATAAAACTATATTTTAATAAGTAAACATCAATATCATTTTCCTTTTGACAATCATTGTTTTCAAAAAAGTCCATATTGTCCATATACAACGTTTCACATGCTTCTTACACTGATTGCATACGTTCTTTAGGCGGCGGCGAAGGTGTAACGGTTCGCGTACCGGACTGTTGTACCCAAGTTAGTGGGTTCAGACCCGATCGAAGCCGTGGATTTTTAAGGGCGAAAAAATCTTTTCGTACGCCTTCCTTCGGAGGGGAAGTAAAGCCGGCTGTCCCATGTTAGTAGATTTACTTGCATGTAAAAGATCCTCAAGCCTAAATGACGCCTCTGAGCTAAATTCAAATCGCCTTTTTCTCGCCCTTTCCTTGCTAGTTGGTGAAAGGAGCGTAGGAAATTTGCGTGGTCAGGTGGAAGAGCGGGCCTGATGACCCGAGTCTCGTCACGTAAAATAAGGCATAAATTCCAATTCTTTTAGAAGCTGTCGCTTCTGATTGTCGTATTGTCCTACTCCTCCCGACCCGTCCGTTCTACACGCTTCATCCCGCTGTCCTGCCCCCAGCTTCACCCCACTCCCGGATCCACCCATCTAGCCTCGCTGTGCCCCTGCCTCACACGTTCTTTGTGTATGGACAATTAAGATATTTTTTGATAAAAATTAATTAATTGTCAATAAAAGGATTCTTGTGTTTAATTAATAATATTAACGTGACAATGATAATTTTATCTGGTTTAAAAATAGATTTTGTCGACCCGGAAGACCGAAACCATCTGACAATAGTCCACTATCCAATCAGTATCAGTATCCTCCAGTGAGTGGCAGCCAGCAAGAAATAACCAATGACAACGACAACGATGAGGAGTAGAAAGCAGATGAGAAGCAAGAAGCAGATTACACGACAGTTGCCAAGTTTTATGATACTTTGAAAAGTGTAAGGGATATGCAAATTTTCCGCGTAGATAAAAATTTCCCCGAACGTTATGAACACTTGTGTAGAGCGAATGAATATTTGGAGACAAGTACCTTTCATCACAAGACAAAGTCGTTGAAACTGACGAACATATGGAGTTCTAGTGGGAAAACAATGATAAAGAGTAAAGCATTGTATTGTAATGCATTTTTCAAGCATTAAATTTTAATAAAAGTAGTCATATAAAACATAGTACTATGTTTCATTGAAAAACAGGAGACAATAATAGTAATAATAATAATAATAATAATAATAATAATGATAATAATAATAATAATAATACTATTTTTATAATATATTAATATAGTTATAATATTGACCAATATATTGAACAAGAAAATGGTGGGGGTAATAAAATAAGTTAAGTGAAGTATAATATAAGAAAAATTAAAAATCACATAACAAAATTCTCAAAGCAGAAATTCAAAACGTTATGACGTTTTGAATTTTTGCCTTGTGAATTTTGTTATACGATTTTAATTTGCCAATTGCCATAAAGTGGTCCGATTAAGCTAATGTTTTGCGTGTATCTTTTTTTGTTTTTGATCGAAATAGAGGGAATTCAACTTTTGAAAAGTTAAACAATTTAACCTAAGGGCCCTAACGCACGGTATAGTACAGTTAATTGGAAATGGATTAAAGGTTAAAATCCGAAACCTGTAAAGTAGAAAAGTACTTTATTATACAAACACTTCTTTAAGATCATTATTTAAAAACAATAGTGATCACATTGTCCTTAATTAAAATAATGTAAGTTGATGTAATTAAAATGCTGTTCCCTTTGGTGTTTAATTTTTGTGGTAGAAATGACATTTAAAAATATGCTCCTAGTCTCCAAAAAAATGCATTACACACAGAATGTGTGATATTTTAATTGTTGTTTAATTGAGAAACCACTAGTCAATCAATCATTCACGGACTTGTCATGTAACCTACAAGAAAGTGTTCCGGTGAAGTGATGCGAAGCTTTTGGAATCGACCTAATGACTTTAGAATTTGACGCACTCATAACACTGAAATATGTTCCGTACAATGAAATAAAGCTGCACTTGTAAATAGCTTGAATTGTGGTTTGATGAGTGTATATCTACAAGCAGAAAGTGCGTAGGGGCGCTACAAGCGGTTCAGGCTTATGACGGTGAACGATCATCGAAAAATTAAGAAATCAGTATTTCGTCATGTCATCTATATGGCAGAGTTTTGCTTAAATTAATTTGTGTTATACATGTATTATTGAAGTTGAGGCCAATGTTATTTCAATTTAGTTTAGTAAAATGAATTATAATAACTCTACAGATGTTCATCGCCAGCCTGATATTATCTAGTTTAATTTCATTATTCAAATAAATTAATAAATTTATTATTAAAAACTTCAGCAGTGACCAAAAATAAATTCTATCGAGTTGTATCTAAAGGTCAGAGTTCAGCGCGTTATATCAGAAAGATTTTGTATTAGTGAATATAGTCGGACGTTAATGAAATTTCACACTTTCGTCCAGATGAGTTAATTTTGGCCACTCGTTCTCTGTACAACTGCAATTTCACTGGCGAATTAAAAAAAATGAGAGTCTTTTGCTGTGAAGTATTACCAGCTAAGGATGGCAAAAAAATCATCGATGTTTTTAAAATTATATTTTCTGCTAGATATATTAGCATCAATGTTTTGTTTTCGGTGTTTTTTCAGATTGATATACTTTTCCAGAAACATTGAAGTTTTCAAACGTTTATGTTATCTTTTTTGTTGATCTTGTGCGTGGTAACATCATTTAATAGCTTTTTGAACTTTGTATAAATATTGATTAGAAAATTAAGATACCAGAGTGCTTTAAAATAGAATATACTTTAAACTAATATATACGTATTATGTTGTTATATACACACGTTTTACTTTCATAATTTATGAATGAATGTGAATAAATTGAATAATAGCAAAACACGATGTCTTTCATTTTTTTATTCTTTTCTTTGAATTTGATAAACATAATAATAATAATAATAATAATAATAATAATAATAATAATAATAATTATTATTATTATTATTATTATTATTATTATATTATTATATTACACTCGTCTACAAAAAACTTTTTTTCTGTAACAAGAACAAAGCACTGTTTCTGAAAGATACTTTGCCACTCAATCTGAATTTAATATCAGAATTTCTGCATCGGTTTCCATGAGATGATAGTTGTATTACATGTATCTGGCAAAATATCACGCTCTAATAACAATATAATCAAAGTATACATTAACTACAACAACGTAAGTGTTATAATAAGTGACGAAACCTAACCTAAAAATATTTTCTTTCAGATTTCTCGCAATACATTGCCTCATCATAACTTTGCATCTTCATAAATTCCCGCAGTAGTCGGACAGCATTGCGCCACTCAAATTGCCTTCATAACGCTTTCCCACTTGAGGAATGTCACAGAACTCATAATAGACTCGATATCATTACAAAAACATTACAAAGTCACTTTTCTGGGAGAAATATTTTGAACAAACTGCTAGGCGATCACAGAGAACTCCTTCACGTAAAAGTTTCGTATAGGGGAAAAGTAGATTTCATAATTTTAGATGCACAGTTAAAGGCTCAGACTGTTGCTTCGACAAATTTAAATCAAGAACAATATCATGAAGATCCCCTTCAGACAAAAAATGTGGATCATTTGAGTCACAGGAGGCTTGTAGTGTTGGGTCAGTATGGATATCTCCGTCTCCTGGCAGTTCACGGTTTTCACTTTTACTTTGCAAAACAAAGATCTTCCACGAGCCAAAAGAAACGTGCATGTGCGAACTTTGTGGGATAACCTGCAGTCGTTATCGTAAGGTTTGGTGCAAAATTATCTATAAATGAATACGCTAAAAAGCAATAGCGCTGAAATAGTGAACACTATGTAAAACTCAAAGGAGTTTTACTCATTTGAGTTAGAAACAAATCTGTGCGTATTTTATTTTATTTTAATTTTTTTCGTCGCGAATTGGCCATACTATAGACCACGCGCAGTTATACCCACCGAGGCCTAGTCATAATTTTTCCTGGGGGTATGCATGTGAAACATTATGAGGAGGCATCAGCATTCTTGGACAGTCCATTTTTACGACCCAGGATTTTTGGCCCTGGGATTATATTGTATGTAAGATGAAATGATGTTGATATGGTGAGCGGACGACACTCATAAAAACACTAATACACTGATGTCCGAGGCGGGATTTAAAGCCGCGATCGTCTGGCGGGAGACCATTACTGCGATCTCGGCCAACTGACCGGCATTCAGTTTATTATTATTATTATTGTTATTATTATTATTATTATTATTATTATTATTATTATTATTATTATTATTATTATTATTATTATGGAAATGTAATATTATAAATATGGCATATTATTTAAGAAGGGAATAGATTGCTTGTAAAAACGTTTAAATTGTTCCCTCGAAGCATTCAACCGTTTAGGAAATTAATTTACGGTATTACTAAGCAAATGGGGGACTTCACTAAGAGTAGTAGGTAATAGAGCGATGTATAAATGATACATGTGAAGGGAGGTGTCGTGCAGCGTAGAGCAGAGAAATAATTAAGGAAGTGATTAAAGAGTCATAGTGAAGTGAAGTGAAGTGCAGTGCAGTGCAGTGCCAGTGCAGTGTGGTTTTAATTGAACAAACATTCATATTGCGGAGTTAGATCATAGAAGTTTATTTTTCTTAAGGTAATTTAACGTGACCAAACAATGAAATGTACTGTTATTTCATGTAAGTTCTCTAACAAAAAATGGAAACAGGGTGGGAAAATACAACCTGTTTTATCATACTTAAAACAGTGATTCTAAATACCGATGTTTTTATCGGCATCTGGAAGCTTTTGGTGATGTATGAAAAAATCGATGTCTCTATGTTTTAATAAAATTTACCATTTCTATTCCCAGCGAGCTAAAAGCCGATTCGTCGGACCCGTTCCCCTCTGTCATAAACGGCGCGCGTGGCTGCGCGTCTGGTCCCCGATTGGCCGAGCCGCTCGTGGCGCTCGAGATGGGAGACAAGTTGCAACAAATGACGCTCGCGCGGCGGCGCCCGCGCCACTCTGCGTAGGGGACGCGCGTGGCGTGGGTGGGCGCCGCGTGCAGGCATGTCCAGATTAAAGACGTGCCGAGTGGGGCTGATCTGACTTTGAACAACGGATTTCATTCATGAAAAATCTCTATCTTCAATATTGAAGGTGTGGAAAGAAGCCGCCAAAAATTGAACATTTGTAATTTTCGGAAATTCAGAGATTTTAGCGAAAAGGAAATCTACATAATTTTATTACGCATTCTCAACGTTCTCAGCGATTCTGAATGAAGATCGTCCTGAATGGTCTATAATGTTCAAAGACAGGTCATGCAATGAGATTATGAACAATTTTTCGAAAATATGAGTAGTTTTTGCAATAATTTTGTGTGAAATAGGTAATTTTGTACATTTATTTTCTAAAATGTCTGGTCTAAAATACGAGCAAGGATGCTTTAAATGTGGTTCATCTCCTGTTTGTTGCCCTCCCTGAAAACTGCAAACGTTAGACGGAATGCGAGAAATCCTGTGCCGTTGGAACGCCACTCGTGTGCAACTGTCGCCAGCCCTTGGGAGGCCGTCGGGCACTCCACGCAGCGTCGGCTGGCCGCTCGCCAGTGTCACTCGCGCCCCTGGGCCAGGACTCCCACCCCACCACGGCCAGCGCCCACCTTCCATCGCCGCGCGAAACGCGCCTGCCCCCCCCCCGTCCCCCCCCGCTTCCGCCTTCCAACAACGGTGGCAGGGTTGCCAGGCTAGGCGTTTCACCCTAATTTTAGTTGTTTTGCCTTTACTGGACTTTAGGGAAAATAAATTTAGGGGTTTTGTTGAGTTTTAAATTTTAATTTTTCTAACAACTATAATTTCTGTGTCACAAAATCACACCACCCAAAAATAGTTCCCTGTGATTATTGCAGCTATATTTATTCAATTATAACTACGCGTTATAAAAACACTTGTAGGCATGCAAGGTGATTTGAATGGATTCCCTCGTTTCAAATTGACTGTTATTTGTTATTTGCCACAACCAAACATTAGTAGAAGAGCGCAACACAGTTGATGAAAAGGAACGACACACAGTAATAAAAAGGAATGAAAACAACGATTTCGGTTGAAGGAACGGTTTTACAAAGAATTTTATTTATATATGTTTGCTATACATATTTTTATATATTACAAATGTTGGTGTTTTCTTTGAAATATCAGTATCATCAATACAGGGCGGAGATTAATGAACTACCATTTGTTTCTTTTTACTTTAAAACAATACCGGTTAGTATTGAAATTCATTTTCTATTATGACGAAACGAAAAGGCATTTTACATTTTTCATCAATTTCGACTAATTGTACCTTTTGTAAGTTGCCCTCCCTGAAGGTAATGAACTTCTTAAAGATACATTTTGTTCCTTTTTAAGGAATTTTTAATGCGTATTTGTTGATTTAATCGATTTTAATATCATTTAAATGGTATTTGCTTCAAACAATATTTATGAGGAGCAAAAAACATTCACCACTGAATTCATGAGTAGTCTATTAGATTTCTTCACTTACATATTGAAATGTCATCTGTTATGAGTACTATGTAATATAACATTCCTGTGATGATTCTCGGCGACATTGTCAGTTTTGTCGATTTCGCGAAAAATAAAGGCAGATATTTTCTTTTAAAGAACCGTTTAAACCAAACGTTTTCTAGCTGAGTTCACTTGAACGAGGTCGTTTTGGTATATTTCAAGAGCCTTTTTTATCCTTGTTCTCAATGTTTTAGGTCATCAAAATCCGCCCCCTAATCATCATATACATTTAATAATATTTTTAGTATTTCTTTACATTCCGTACCCTGATCATATATTTTCAACACGTACTAATCATTTTTTTAAATTTGTTTTTGTTGTTTTTTCACGTTTGGGAGGTTTTCGCAGCGCAATATAGTGTGAAATGCGTAAGACCACCTGGCAACACTGCGGGCGGCTGCAGGGCTGCCGGCGCCAGCCTCGCCTCTCGCGCATATTGCCTTCCGGCTCCCGCAACGTCTTCGCGCCTCTCGGTCCGCAGCACCGAAGTAAAGATATTACTTTCGTGTTTCATGCGACACAATCGTAGCTTTGGAAAGGCTGAAGCGCATAGCAAATACGAGGCACGTGAAGACGTTTTCGGCACCCGGTCCGAAGGCATTCTATTCATTTCGCAAATATAACGTGGGCAATACCTCTATTCGAAATCTTTAGGGTCGAAAATATATTCAAGATTACCCATTGGCAAATACCAATGAATGAAATAATGTTACACAAATGTCGTTTTATAAATATTTAGGCAATATTGCACTCGCCTTGAAAACCTACATGATGGTAGTGGGAAACACAAAGTGACAACACTAAGCCGTGGAATTCTGGTCAGTATCCAATAATCTGGGATGCAAAATTGGTAGACAAATACAAAGTTTTATTGCGATAGGCATAATGGAAACACGTAGGCTATGTCTTTCTTACGATTAATGGAAACGAACTTTGCAAGACAAGCAGTAGTAGTGATTGTTTCCATTATTTTTTTATTTAAAGGGTGTGTGGTAGTAGTTTAAAACGTAACTAATTCGTATTAAAATGGGTAATTAGTTACATTTTTATTTTTGCATCTTTTTAGTGTTAACAAATTCTGCCATCAAATGAAGCGACAAACATTTACATATGATTTGCGTTTTAATTTTAAAACGAATGTATGAACCCAGAACGTAGCCAAGAATAAAATTGATTGAAAAGATGTTAAATTTTCATGCAGTAAAAAATGAAAGAAAACTATGCAGCCTTTGACCTTTTGTGACGTGTCTATGATTTCGTTAGGTACTCAGAAAATGGCGAAAATTTAAAAAACAACAACAATGAAACAGTTTTGATTTTGCCTGACAAATGCGATTACTAGGTTGTGTTAATTCGGTTTCTCATAAAACTGATTGAATTATCACACTGAGTAACTGCTTAAGACAGCGGAAGTCATTCCGTCAGAAGTAGAGAATGCCTGCCGTTAAATATTTGCTATTAATATTTTGTGTTATGAAGCAGAAAATTTTTGATAATCTTGGTATTTAAAGAACTGTTGTAGTGTACTATTATATGTTATTAAAACATTCGTGAATACTTTTATGTTGAAATTTTAAACTTACTGAAATGGTAAACGAGAGTATTATACTCGTTGTTCTAGTGCAGTGGGCGTGCTACGTTTTGGAAAAGTAATTTGTTTGGATTTTTTCAGCGACTGTTTCACTACTGCAGGCCAGTAATATAAAATACATTTGCAACAATTTCTATCTTATCTATCTGATATTAGGCTTTGCGATGCATTTTCTAGTTACGAGCATTTGCTAAGGGCCACTGAGGTTGGTGAGGACATCTTGGCGGACGCCGCTGTACGTAACCGGGCAACCACGGGAGAGCCACTTAAAATACACGCAGAATGTGTGACTCTCAGAGGAGTCTCTGCCGTCTCAGAGGAGAGAGGCGCCACGGACACCGTCTCAAAACCATTGGTTTGCTGACAGAACCACTTTCTGAACGATTACAATTCCCAATATAAAGCTTTGGGCTACCCATTATTTTCTGAACAGGGGAAGTATGCGCAGTGTCTCCCTTCTCCAGTCTTGATTCTACTGCATCATTTGGCGAGTGCCGAGATATCCGCCGCGACAAACTCGTGTATACGAACATCTACGCGTATGCAAACGGGTGATGCTTCAAAAGAAAGGTGAGAGTGGATGAGTGCTGTGCCGGATTCGCATTGATAGCCGAATATTTCAAACGTCTTAGAGCACGGGCACCGTCGCACTGATGTGGACGAGTTCTGACGAAGGCAGAACAATATTCAGGCCGGGGCAGAACAACGGCAGAACAAAATGAAGTAGTCTTGAATTATTCGACCCACCTACGCCATTTAGCACGGGAACAGACATACTTGTTTCTTTAGTTTTTGAACGAGAAACCTGAAATTGTCGTTAGTGAATTGAAAAGAAATGGATGAAATGGGACAATTTGTGCCAAACATGAACCTATGTCACGAATGTTATAGGAATGTCAAACTCCTTTGACAACCATACCTTTCTCTTCCTGTGTAATACAAATCATATTAAGCATAATATTCAGGCAGCGATCGGTACGTTTCCATCACACTTCGCCAGCCGTAACGATGTGACGACGAAAGCCTGGCGCAGCTCAATGCCGAATGACCACTACTGTTCAGTAGAACCTGTTGACCGTTCGCGCCGCATATGGAACCATACTGGCCGTATCTAAAGAATGGCTAAGCAAAACACGTCATCGATATAAATGACAGCTTTTGCACATCGGAGAGATAATGTGCCATTTCACCGGTTGATTCATTGATTGATTATTATCTAGTGTTGCCGGGCGTGACAACTACTTCGCAAATAATAAACAAATTCTACGCACGTGATTCTTGTAAGCTTGTATCTTTACACGATTAATCTAGGAATTTTACCTTGCATTGTCATTATCAAATTAATAAAGTTTGTCAAAAATAAGTGATACAATAGTAGGATCATATTTTCAGCCAGTACCGAAGTCTATTACTGGTGTGTAGTCTAAACGACGACGAGGAATCGAAGTAGTAATCATATTATTCAGGTGTCAATATCAACAGCTCACTACAAAAATTCCACAATCAATACATGTACATTATTTTACAGCACACTGCCAGATGACATTAAACGATAAACCGAAACAGAAGTTGAGTACCAAGTAAAATATTTTCTGCTGAATAACTGTTTTATACCATTAGAGATTATGCCGAGCATCAAATTGGATAGAAATATTAACTTTAAGTACGATATGAATAAGTTACTTTTTGAACTGCATAATTATCAACAACCTATAACAAGGTTTGTACCTCAGCGTCTGGGACAATGACGCTCACCTCGATCAGGTTCTTCATCCATTTACCATGATAGTTTGAGTAAATTCTGAGGTGGCTCCTTGTTTTGCTCCTGGACGTATATGTAACTGCACTATCAGTGCATGTTTTCTAGAGTTCAGTAAGAAATTTAGTTATTCAAATTATCGTTCTTCAGATACTCGAGGCAGTGAGTCTGTACCTTCACGAAGAGCATGTTGTGGAATAATAGCCAAAATCTGTAGATTATTTGTCTTTGTTATAGTTTTTATAACACGGGAGCTTTTTTTTTTCTTTTCTTTTACCTAAAACTCACATTTCCGTCTGTATTCAGAATTCGAATTGTATATGTTTTAGGTTAAGGATACCATCATTTAAGTGAAGGAAAATGAATTATTCCGTCTGTTTAGTGTTATATCAATTTTTTGTGGCTGGTATGTTGGGTTAGTATTCTAGGGGATAGTTATTTGCAAAGCACATTTTCAGATAGTGCGGGTTAGTGACTTTTACGCCCGTATTCTCAATCATGGGTTACTTCGAAAGTAATCTGCAAATCCTGGAATCGTGGATCACTTTAACACTCTTGATAGCTCTGGGTTCTAATTCACAAACTGCAATCATCAGAGAATTGGCGGATTCGAAGTTTAGCCTTGGGAAGAATTTTACAGTAAATATGATTGGCCGTGGAACATTTCGATCTCGAGGAATCTCAGAAAATCAATCAATCCTAACCGAGAAGCTCCAGCGATCGCCGCCTGCCAGCGTCCGGAGATTTGACTGGCACCTGTCAACAGTGGTGAGCGCCTGCCTATGTGGAGTAGGCAGGCGCTCACCACTCAGTTCCGCCTCCGATTAAGCGGTCGTTACCATGATAATCTGCCACACCAGCAAACGAGACAATAAACGCCTGTGATATACCCCGTGGCCACTCACACTAACGTAAACCGAATTTTCCTTGCACCATGAGATTTGAAGCTGTCCCCTATATAGCACTTCGACTAATAGATATTTTGCAGTTTTTACCACTAAGTACTAATATAATGGGTTAAATATCACTCACATAATTATCACTCACGTACACAACGATTGCAGCACAAGGACAGCACAAGCACAGTCTGGTACCAAACACAAAACGGTGTAATCAAGAGTATTTTGCGAAGAATAGTTTATATAATGGTACGAACTACATATTTGTGAAGGAGCAAGTTTAATTTATTTCATCATGAAATACTGAAGTATAAATAAATTAGAAGAGGAAGTAACATATCACAAATTAAATAATTCACAGAAAATTGTATAGTATTTACTACATTGCTGAAGATTATTTCTCATTATCTCCTTCAAATCTATTGATCGATTGCGAGATAGCAATGAAACAACTGGTGCTTGGAGCAACACTGCGACCAGTTCCTACTCCAGGCCGCCCCAGGGGACTTCCACATGATCACAAGCCTCGACCTGGAGCCCCTTAATGTGCTGATCCGGTGGCAAACAAACTCCGCGGTTGCTCGTTTCCGCCGTCGCTTTCTCTTTTCCGGCGCGGTGTGTATTTTCCGTTAATGAACGCCGCATGTGCCGCCTATCGCTGCTGCGTGATAATGAGCGCGGTGAGTGGACGGCGCCCCTCGCCGCCTAATGTTTCCCCGCGGAGGGGGGTGGGCTCAGAGGGGC
>BOPP01000103.1:4398723-4429004 GCA_017312745.1 Gryllus bimaculatus
GGGGTGAGGGCGGGGGCGAGGGTGAAGGTGGGACGGAGGAATTGAGGGCGGAGCGGAGGCGAGGTTGGAGGGGTGACGAGGCACCGCAAACTGGCCACGATCCGTCTGGCCGGCGGCGCCCGCGTCGCTTGATGGCCGCCCTGTAATTGCGCGAGGCCTCCACCCGCGCCGCCGCTGCGCTCCAAGTCGCCCACGCACCGCCCACGCAATGAGCGTTTGTCCGCAAAGCGCCGCCCCCCGCCCTGGAATGCGGTGCTTTTCGCTATTGTTCGTTGAGGCCGGTAGTAGACGATTTTTCAGACGCGTTCTAAATCAGTTGACCATCGCCCAAGGCCTCAACGCTCTGGCTTATGCGTTCTTCCGCCTACCGTAAGGGCTGCTGCGGCTGCTATTACAGCCTCAAAAAGGGGGAGACAGTAGGAGTTGTAAGGATAGCTTTCTCGAATATTTTTGCAAGGGTAGGGAGTAAACTGATAGGACGGTAACTTTCGACTAATGAGGGATTCTTATTTGGTTTCGGAATCGGTATGATGACAGCGTGCTTCCATATTATGGGAAAATATCCGATTCTGAAACACGAATTATATATATTTGTGATGAAGGCCAGAACAGAGGGAAAAAGTGTTTGACTATTATATTACTTATGTTATTCAGCCCAGGGTATTTTTTTAATTGGCAGTTTGGATATGATATTTTTTATTTCTTTGGGTGATATTAACTTAATTCTTCAGTGCGGGCCGTAAGTAGGTGTATGCGATACATTATTGATTTCTTGGTGAGATGGATGGCATTGCGTGGTGTTGGTGGTAAAGGTGGACGAAAATAATTGGCGAAATTTTCTGCCTTTTGAAAGGGAGTATACGCGTTTGTTGTAGCTGCTTTAATTGGAGGAATTAGGATTTTTTTTCTGAGTTTTTTTTTGTGAATTGTCCAATTGTGTTGCAGCAACACAGCTACACATTGAACGGTCGGACAGTGCACTGCACGTTGCCACAAAAGAAAGGAAGAAACCTATATCTGCATGATGCTTCTCCCAAGTCTTATCACCAGATATAGGAAGACAACGCCTTTGTTTTGATAATTTTGGGCGAACAAACTTTCCATCACTTTGTTAAGCTAGTTTTAGCGTTAGTAAGTATCCCTCTAATGCTACAGAGGACTAAATGCTGCGATGGCAAAAAAATCAACAGGGGGCATATGTATGAATTGAATAACATTTATGACACAATGTTAGATGCGTTCGAAATGTATGTGTTTTACAATGAATGTAGTATATAAAACACTCATTGAAAAACATAAATGTATACAATGCAATATATACAATTAGTGTACAATATTGTGAAAATGGTTATTTTACATATATTTATGTATTAAAAATGTACGCGTTTGCTGAAAAATATACACACAATCGTATAAAATTGATAACATTTTCATATTTATTTAATTGTCATACCTCCTCATATATTTTAAACATGAAATAATTATTGTTTGAATTTGATATTTTTTGTACTGTTGGTGGTTTTTGCAGAGTTATCTAGTACTGAATGATCAAGAGCACCTGGCAATACTGAATGTCTGCTAGAGTCAGTAATGAGACTAAACATTCTTTAAAAGGCCGTCGAATGATATTTCCCTTAAGCGCCATAAAGATGTACACTCAATCCGTTTACCAACTTCATATTTTCAACTCTCAGTTTCAACAAAGAAAATGTCAGCTTATTTTTAATATTCTAAAAGAAACATGCCAGTTTACTGCTTATCAAATATTTAATGTAGATGTCACTGGTTTTACAGTGGTCCAAAGCAAAATATCGCAAATTATTGTACAAATGGAAAGAGAAAACTACTGTGCGGTGGTACCACAGTGGCAATTATTGCTCGCATCAAGGCAAAACGTAGATTTCCTACAAGTCGAAGAACATTACCCAACAGTAAATGAGGGAGCCATCGTTGGATTCTCTTGGAAAGGCGCACCTTCCTGATGGGTCCGTTTTCAAAATGGATGAATCATTTGGTAGAAAAGGCACAGCCTACAGCTGAATCATCTGCTTTCCATGTATTGGATATTCGCTTTAGTCTTATTCGAAGTCTTGAAGTAATCTACTTTGCTCGGGAACATTAGCATTTGATCGTAATTTCACAGGCTCTTTAAAGACCCCCTAAAAAATTCTATACGTTGTTTTGAATGCTGGGAAATTACTAACACCCTATGGCCAAATAGAACCATTTGGCGAGGTTTTCGTGACTGATCAAAGAGCAGATAATGCATTGAATGGACAAAGATGACCGGAATCTACCCATGGAACAGAGACAGCTTTACAAATGATTACATTGATGAGTAATCAAAGTTGTTGTTTTTTTGGGGGGGTGAGGCAATCAAATAAAGGTCTCGCATATGCAGGTTCTTGTATTTACGTTAGATGATAGATATAGACGTTACGTGATATATTAGATTATAAATCTTTGACGGGATTAAACGTACTAGTGTAAGCCCGTGCGATTCCCAGGGGAAGTTTATACCAGAACCCTCTTACTTGACAGATATGTATTTACCACCTTTATCTTTTCGTCCTTCCCTAGTCTGGCATTCTTTTGCCTGCTCCGCCCTGCTCTGTACTGCTCTCCCCTGACATGCCCTATGTTACGTAGCACTACTCAAACCCACCCTGCTCCTTGCCACAGTCCTCGCTCCATGCCGCCTGGCCTGATCCTGATACTACCCGCCTCACAGAAATGTTGCGCGTGATGTCGACCTTCCAAAAACATGTATTCATAATACAAATGTTTATGTTACATACATGAAAATTGTAAATTACACGTCCAGGCACCGGAGGCATAAGGAAAATTACAATTGTGTACTTCATTCCATTAACTAATAATGTAAATGTCATTTTCAATTTTAGCACCTGATGCGAAAGAAGGAACAGTTTCCAAAACGTAATAAATTACTCTATTTTATTAAATTAATTTTTCTTTTGATTAAAATGATAAAAATAAATCACATTTAATTGGTTAATTATATGGTTGTCCAAAATGTAAAACAAAACTGAAAAACTGAAAATTAAAAAAAGGAAATGCATTCAATAATACACGTAGTGTTTTCCAAAATGAAAATAAAATTATTTATAGAATACTTCCTGCAGAAATACTAGCAACCGGTTTACAATGCTGTTGATTCAATTAACAAATATAATTAAATTTTTCGGCTCTTTCATTTCAATTTACCACATGCTATCATGTGGAAAAAGAAAATTAAACATTCCACGAAGAGCAATACTAATATAACACAAGTGATGAAAACACATAGAACCAAACATATTTTTTATTTCAGTTCTAAACATCATCATATCTAATGATTCTCATCTCTACTTCGAAAAATCCAAATCATTCTTCAGAAACTCGTAACGCAGGCTAAAGATCATGAAACATTATACGAAAAATTGAACCTAAATATGGAATATAGTAAAATACGACCACATCATCTTGAAATCTTGTAGGAAATGTTACTATACAAAACAATTATAGACAAGTGAATGATACGGCAACGTCAGTTATCTCTTTAAAAATTTGGAGAATTGAACTAACAAATGATTTACTATCACAAAATTTAACATCAGACGTTTCCAAACCCAAAATGCTTGATTTGATGTAAATTTGCGAATCGTCTTCCTATTAAATTCTCAAAACATTCGACAAACTAAAAAATAAATATTCGTCCAGTTTAGATGTATTTCTAAATGTTTTATTACAGAAATGAAGTTCATAATTATGGAACAATTTCTCTTTTGACAGTGTTCTAAAAATTACTAGACTTTCCTACTTACCAATGAAACCCTTTCTTTATAATACGAACAATTATCAGATTGCCAACAAACCCAGAGAGTAGAAATACGCTATGGAAAAGTTGGGACATTATAATCATCGTCCCGATTCATTGACGATTGCACATGGGGTCCCGCAGGGTTCTATTTCACTATGTATACGCATACGTAAACGATATGATCTCGTAGATTCGAAACTGAGGAACAGTTCTTCTTTCAGTGGCACTCTTATTCTTTGCAAGAAAGAATTATTAACTAGTACAATATCAGATTGTCAATTGGTTTCGTAATAACGAATTAATGTTAAACGAAGGAAATACAGTGTCAATGCAGTTTCCCATTTGAATTGCATTCAAAATTGAAAATGTATGATGTGTAATTGATGTTAATGTAACGTAAGCTTGGGTCTCTCAATTAAGTCAAATCTTAAATGAAACGTCTGTTGTACGAACACAAAATTAAGTTATTTCAAATTCAGTCCGCCTTCACAGAGTTATTTGTGTATATTTTACAAATGTTCCTTCCCTCCCGTTTATTGTGGTCGAACACGTTCTATAGCTTCCAGACTTTTAGAGTGTAGAAAAGAACTGGATGAATAATAAGCAAGTCCCACGTATGTGATTCTTGTAAACTCTTTATTAAGATAGAAATTCTACCGCTGTTTTGCGTGTTGATTTCCTTATCAGAGGTTTGTCAAAAATGACTTACTCATTTGTGAAACATACATTTCAGCGAAAGCAGATGTCCATAACTATAACACTAGTAGTCATATTTATCAGATGTCAATATCAACAGCTCACTACCAAATAATTCATCTACAACACATATAAATAATATTACATTATATTGTCTATTGACGATATAAGATTAAATTTGATACTCACGTTAAGTTCAAAGTGAACTTTTATTTCTGCATAACTCTTTCTACACAATTCGAAACTACTTTGAGCATTAAAAGAAAAATAGTAATAATTTGAACAATGTTTTAAAAATTGTTAGTTACAATTAGACAGTGTAATTCTGAAACATTAAATAGTTCTGTAACAAATATTGTACATCAACTTTAGGAGTCAATTAACTCCATTTCGTTCATGTTTTTGATCTCATTTCCCTGAATTTCTGAGCAAATGATGAGGTTGTTTCTGTGTCGACTGCTGCCCCAACAAACTGGGGATTGCAGCCCGTTCAAATGATGGGTATGTAATTTCGAAAATTCACCACATTACTCTGCTATAAAACGTAAGGAATTCAGGATTTCAATATTAACCTACATGAAAACATTTCTTACATAATTTTTTTTCGCAGTGGTCGAGGGGAGCATGGTCACGTCCCGCACGCATGGTTCTCCCTTTCATTTGCAGTGGGCACTCCAGTTATTGAAATAGTTATGCATTGGGGCAATTGCCGTTCACAGAATTCGTACTCATACAAAACGAAGATGAACTTGGTTAAATAAATTGAAGTCTCGAGAGGCTGATGATAACGGCAAAGCCGACGAAGCCGACACTTTGGATAGATTTAATGATGAAGATATCTTCAGTTATTTTACAACTTAATTTCGTCAAGAACACATTAGCATTCCCACAAAACAGGACTTCGTTTAAAATATACATTGATCGCAATTCAGCACTTTGCAACGGCCCTTACTATTTGGACACAGTTTCAAAAAAGCATTTCATGGTGTTAGTTGTTACTGTTTCGAGTGGTGATGAAAAGGAGATAAAGTTATTTTACGAGACGGAGGATGTCCATAACGATTGTTAACGCGATTAAAGCAGCAACAAAACTGATCAAAAACAATAATTGAGGCGGTAGCTAGAAGAGGGTCCCTTAGGACAATGAGAATGATGCAGAAATGAATTTAATCAATATCGAAGCAAATTTTTAATCATTTTACCTCTATTCGTTTGGTTAGTACATGAAGAGAATTCCTCAGAGTATTGCACTTAAATCTGTCATTCAAATTCCACTTAGTCCGGCAAAAGATACTGGTATTCAGGTCTTATATAAATGTTTAAAGAAAAGAGAAAAATGTTACCAAAACTTTTTTAAGAGAGTACTCCTTAAGAAGTATTGGAAATGTGGACAAAAGCGAGCCCATATTTGATGGGTCTCAATATTAACTGTTAGGTAAAAAAAACTACATTATTATTTGCATTAACAGTTTATAAATAAGAACAAAATAAATTTTAATGAAATTAATGGTGTTAATGGAATTAACACCATTCCAATAATAAATACATAGTGTTTTCCAGAAGATGGACCTATAACTCATTTCTTTTTATTTTGCGTTATATTTGAAATTAAGAAGAAATGAATTAGTATTTTAAACTAAATTAAATTAAGTTTAAAAATAATTATAAAATATTAAAATAATATATAATTCGCAATTAAACATACCAGAGCGTAAAATTATATGATCTGAAACTTGAAATTCATTTTTCTCAAAACACAGTTTTGGAGTATAGGCGTTTCGTCTAGCTACCGCCTCGATTGGAGCCGAAGAACTCGTTCGCCCAACGACGCGAAATGCCCTCTCGGAACATAGGCTCCCGCAAACCGGCAGAAGATCCGCTGTCTACGCGGAATGGCCGCAGTGGAAATTTCGTGACACGTGATGCGTTATGAGCACGTTCAGATCTTCGCGCAGCGGATTGGCAGCGTTTTATTACCTGCAGATTTGGGAACGCAGTCGGACGCGTTTCGACCGCTGCCGCTCGAGTTTCGTGCAAGTCGGCTCTCCTTCGGGAGTCTTCGCTCACCTCTGGGTGAGCTCTCCGTGGCTGTGTTTATCAGATGAAGAAAAGTTTCACCCAACGCTGAGTCATAATTGACGCTGCGGTGTGAGCGGTCCCGCGGATTTCGTCGCCGCGTCAAACGGAACTTTCCGCGCTGCACTCGCTGCGGATTTGCCGCGTAGGTCTGTGGTAGCCTTATCCCTGCACGCACTAAGGTTTGCATTTACTATTTTCAATGTGTATACATTTTCATTCAACCACTCATTATATTCCTCCTTTCAATTATTGTCCTATTACACAAAATAGGTTTGCCCTGGTCCTCGCACGTTTCTCTAATCTATTGAGCTACTAGAGAGCATGGCACAAGGCGCGTGCAGCCAGGCCGAAATACAGGTTGTAATAAAAAAATTCTCAAAGTTGTGCCTGAATATCGGTACCTGGAATGCATACATAAAGTTATGGGCGAAAAATCTTGACTATGAAATTTGTGACAGAAGTAAAATTTCAAATTGTGACCGTAGATTTTCCGCAAAAAATCGTTCGTTCTCTTACGTGCAGCCTTCTGATCACATGATTGCCAAATTGTTCTGGTATTTGTCGAATTCGGATGTTCAGGAAAGTTCTGAAGTCTATCAAACTTGTTTGCTTCTTCCCTCGGTTGACCTGCTTTTTGAATTACCTCTATTGATTAACATTGTTTTTTATACAACCGTTTGAAGGGAAGTCGTTTTTCGCGTACCAGATGCGCGCCCTGCTATGTGTACCTTATTACAAGTCGTAAAGGATAAGGAACACTCAGAGCAACGCACTTGTGATAATTCGTTGCCATGGAGATGGACGAGAATAACAGTGAATTAGGTGCACTTCCTGCGCAAAGTGGGCTCATGAAGAATCTTCAGGAGCAGAAACAAACATATGTGTACGATCTTTGTCGTTAATTGAACCAGCAAATTAAAATATACATAAGTTAGGATATCCCTGATCAGTTTTTTAAAGTTTGATTTTCTCACTTAGTTGAAAAAACATAATAAATGAAAGTGTTTTTTCTGTTGATCGTTATACATTGCTAATGGAACATGAATCGAGTTTATATTTGTATCATTGGTCATCCTAATTTCGTATTCTGATGCATCATAAATGTCAAAAGATAAGTGTGGCCCAAAATATAGACCAGTTCCTCAACAACCTTTTTCGAAGAAATATTGCAAAAATTGAAAAATGGCAAACACAGAAGTTTGGCTGGTGGATTGGCAGGTTACGAAAAGAATATTTCCACGGTTTAAGAATTGATATTAAACAATAGGACTGCCGATGAAGAATTACTGGAAAGACTGCAATTCACAGCTACAAATTTTGATAATGTTACCATTGTAAGTGAAGTTGTAGTTGCAATGGTATTACTAACAATAGTTTCTTATGAATACATGTATTCCTAGAAGGGATTGAGACGTTCCATTCATGAAAATAAATCAATACGACACACGATATCACTTCTGTTCATTAAGTATGAAACATTCATACGATATTGACAAGCAATTCTATAGGGCGTATCAGAATCATCATGATTCGTTAAAGTACTCATAGTAATCAGACAGACATTGCCAGGTCGATTTCATTAAAATATAAACAAAACCATTTTCCAAACACTAGCAATTTCTAACAAAGCTGCCAATGTTTATGAGGAGAAGGGTGGAGCTTTGTCGCTATGTGCATCGGCATGGAAAAGCGCTGCATGGAAAAGCGTTAAAGCGAGATATTGTGGAGTTAGGTTTGGTAGTATTAGGTAAATATAAATTCTCAGCTGGAAGAGTGGAATTCGAAATTACAAACTTTGTCTCTTACTAGCCTTAGAAACTCGTGATTTTTTGAATTCATTTGAGTTGAATTTGAACCCAAAGTAATGTCACTAAATTTCGTTCCTAAGCTAATATTTCTCTACTTTTGCATCAAAATATACAATTATAGCTTATAAAGATACTCTAAAACGTTTCATCTAAACCACAGAACTTTGAGTATTTTCACACAAAATGTACATTAAACACATGACGCTTCTAACTCGTATGAAGATGATTAGTTTTTGTAATTTCTTTGTACCATCTGCAGAAGAAAATCTCATTAATATCGAGATGTAAAAAATATGAAAAGTCCGTCCCTTTTCCGATGACAGAGAAAAAAAAGCCGCATGGCTTCTTCTTTTTCCATCGAAAAGCGGCAAGAATCGCATTATGTAAAACTGTTCCACCGAGTGCATCCGTAGAATTTCCTCCCAAGAACCGAACTTTTTCGCAAGTCGAATCTCGGCGGTCGTCCCCTGCCGCTCCACCTCCCCGTGATTCGGTCCATTCGATTCTGGGCTCCGCCTTTCGCAGCGCGCGGCCGCCGGCTCCACGCACGACTCCGCGGCGCACACGGCTCCACGCAAATGGAGCAACTCCACGTCAACTCGCACAAATTTAAGGAGTATTTTACCTTCGTTTCTGAGAGGTACACGTAGTTGGAATGGTTTCTTCGTACAAAATGACAGAATATTGTGAAGTTCCTGCGAACATTTTTGAAAAATGATCTAAAATATATGTGAAATATCTGGAAATATAAGAAAATGATTATAGTATATGAGAGTTAGTTGATGTCTCAGAATTTAACTTTTTTCTATGACAATGTATTTAAAAATATGAGACACTCTTTCGTTTCGCGAATATTTCCTTGGACACGATATTAGTTTTGTGCTTTGGAGGAGAAATGGGAGTTGAGTAAGGGGAAGTTACGTGTTCTCGCAACCACGACTGGGTTACGATTGAAAATTGTTATTTATGTATCTAGTATGTTACGATCCATTCAAAGTTACTAATTATCGATAGTGAAAAGATGCATTCTAATCGTCAGTTGCCAATATGGTATCAGAAAAAGAAAACAATACAAACCTACTTATTGTTACATAATCGTAGTTGGACTGAAATATTAATTCCGCAAAAAGCAAACAGGTCCAGAATACCTTCCTTATTTATTTGTAAATCGCGTACTAATAAATCATAATTTAATCAAACACTGTTTTCAATCATATGCAATATCTAAAATTAAAAAATTCATCAATTGATTAGTATGCCCGTCTATTGAACGAAGTTTATGTGCCTGTACAAAAACCTTGAAAAAAACAGCTGTTTTTAGTATTGTTATCTATCTTTCTATCAATCTATCTTTCTATCAAACATTTTAAAGAATTTATTATTAGCAATTGTTACATAAAGTAATAATAAAAATATTGATCTAGAAATGATGATTCTGATGCTTTGTGAAAAATATGTTCACTATTTAAAAAATGAATTATTTGATAAAAATAAAAAAAAACAATTTCGACTGTAAACACCGGTAACTTCTGAAAGTTTTAGAATTTTCCAAATTTCACACGCGATTTCTTTTTTTAAAATTTAGTTTGAATAATAATTTGTGTCAACAAGCTTGAAAATCGAAGATAAGTATTTTGGGAATTAAGGTTAATTAAGGTTTGAATGAAAGCTGCACTTATGAGGTCAGGAGTAAAATAATAGGTATTAAATGCACATAATATGAGGCTCAATGCAAAAAACTTTTCTTTGGACTATTTACTATTAGGAGAAACATTTGTCTATATTAGAAAGGCTTTTCAAGTGAAATTTGAATTACTTCTGAAGTTCCACTAAAATGCTAAAAAAAATTCTTATTTTTTTAAACATTTTATTAATTTATTACTTTACAAAAATTTGGGGTAAAAATAAAAACGAGGTCAAAGATCCATCATGTGCACCATTTATGATGTTTTAGTTTTTTTACCAATCTTAAGGGTTCATGCTTTCATCTGCCGTTTTCATGTGAAATTACCCATATACTAAAACAGCATAGCTTCATTTTTATGGGAGCAAGAGAACACTGGTTGTCTATTAAACGATTACGCATCATCTGATAAGTGTTGAAAGACGAAAATATCAGGGTTGATAAATATTCTAACAATAAAAGTTCAAAAATATGAAACTGTAATTACTCACGTAAACAGAGAGAAAACACATTGGCGACTATTTTTCAAACAAAATTAGATTAGTTCATAAATTTGTAAATTTATTTTGAAATTATTCGTTATTTTGGTAATGGTTGGTAATGGTCGAAATTTATACGACGGTGGGGCAAGGATTTTGTCGCAAACTGCTAAACATAATTGGAAATGTAACACATATGAAATGTGGGTATTAACGAGCGATTAAAAAAAATACTTTAGTAGTACGTACGCCAACGAAGACGGTCAGTTCGCAATAACAGCATGTACTCGCATTTTCAACGGCATATATAATTCCCATAAAACTTCTAAACAAATTCGTTTTCTAAAAGATTAAAAATGAATGGTATCCAACCTAATTGAAGGGAAATCTTTTAGTTCATTTTATCCCCTTTTATGCCAGTTTTGTAAAGTATGGGATTTCATTAAAATATTTCAGTAATGTTTGAATATTTGTCTTATTTCAGGTTTTAAAAGGGATGAAATAAAATGTGTAGTGTATTCTATTTAGTACTGAGATAAGATACTCAACAGGAACCAGTTAATGCTTAAATTGTCGAATTCCTTGCACCACAAGACTCCGACCCCGCTCCGACCCCGCTCCGACCCCGCTCCGACCCCGCTCCGACCCCGCTCCGACCCCGCTTCCTCACGCTCCGCTCCCACTTCGCCCCCACTTCGCCTCCGCGCTACCGGAAAGAGGCGTCTTTTCCGCGCTCTCGCGTGTGGACTCGTTTTGGGAGATTTACAATTCAGATGTTATATATGTATAGAGAAATCCCATTGAGGGTTGTGGCGCAGCATGCAGGTAGCGCGGGGAGGCCGCCCCTCGTCTCATCACTCGGCCCCCTCCACCCACGCCTCCATCCCCTCATTGCCACCCACTTTCCTCCCCGCTCGCGACGCCCCCGGCGCACGGCCACCGCGCCAGCCGCCATCTTCGCCTTTCTACGTCGAGGCCCATGGGGGATTTCGGCCCTCCCCCGCACAATGCGCGCTGGAGGGTCGTGCAAAATGCCATCTGCATCTCGACTTGGACTCACAGGGGGAGTGGAATATGTGAGATAAAGGGGCTGGCCGGCGCACCGACGTGGCTTCGCTGCCAGGAGATGTCAGGCATTCGTTCCGTTGAGTGGTGATTTTCACCGGAACACAAGTATTTTTATACGGTAAAGACATTGAGTCGGTGGACACTCGCCACTGAGTAATGCTTTAGTAACAGAAAAAACGAGAACACAGAAATATTCACGGTAGGACAACAGATGTGGTGACAGATACAGTGACCACTTCGATAATGTTGGAGTTGAGGATGAGATCATGACTATGAGATCAGATATTATTATAAATTCTGCAATTAAGTGTGGGGACTTGCCGCCAATGTACCTTTACATTCATTAAGGTTACATGGACCAACATTACAATTCTCTACAAAAGAATGTATACTTTTACCGAGAGAGCCTTCACAACACACAAATAATATAACTCAGAAAATACGGTGATTTAACGGTACGAATTTGCCAGTAATACTCGTATGCATTAATGACAAATATACACAAACCGGTAGAAAAGTCAATGTAAGCTTCCGCGGCTCGAGTTCATGACTTCTTGGCTGTCCGGGTGACGCCGCGTCGTTGGCTGAGGTGTCCTCAGGGTAGTGGCCCAGCCTGGGTGCTCGGGTGGGACAGGTGCGCCCTGATTAGCAGAGAGGTCCCTCTGAGTGGCTCGACGTTTGGGCCAATTGAGGGTGAGCCATGAGGAGGACGTTTGTGCCAAGGGAGGTTGATAAAGATCTTCCGATTCGGAACTCGTGTTTCCTGTCACGAAGGCCCCACGCAACATGGATACTGACTACACATCCAGTAGTGACATCTATTGTGATCGTGTAAGAATACGATCGTGTAAATGTACATGTATTCCATTACAGTTAGTACATCTTAATACAATGTTGTATGTGAAAAACGAAGAACGATACATTCTATTGCAATGAAATTTATTCCACACATTAGTAACTTAACAATATTAAAGTGATTAGAATTACAAAACTGTTCATGCATTTTGACCTTGAGTATTAATTCCGGTGTAAAGCGCTGCCGTCAGAGCCTCGTTAAGCTGCTGGGGAACACGCCTCCATTCCGTTTCTGTGCGTGACCACAAAGCATCGACAGTGGCTGCAGAAGGACCAGAGAGATCAAGTTGCCGAATGATCACATCACAGACGTGATCGATGGGCGACACGTGAGATGGGCATTGTGAGAAGTCATAAAATACCCGTAGTAACAACAAAAAAGGTATTTTGCCGAACTTTCAGGCTCTAGGGATAACACAATTTCCGTTGCCGTAAAGATAGCACACACGTGAGAAGGAAAAGGTATTTCTTACGATGTGGCTGCGTGAGCGCCAGAACATAACAAGCGCGCCACACATTCGGTATTCGGCGAGGGGTCAGCGACCGCTCGCCGACTCGCGAGTTGTGTGGATGCATTGCTTGGTATTTTTCAAGCGGTTACTATCCGGTGCACGTCCTATCCACCGGGTATCGGTCTTTAGGACACATGAAACGGAGCGAACATCAGCTGTTTTGGGATTGGGAGAACAGTAGCTCGCTGCTCGGCAAATGTAGAAAGTGTGGAGCCACCTTACCAGGGTGCACTCTGCTCCAAGTGTCGCAAGAGAGCAGTGTGACGGACTGAGCAGGAGCTCGGGTGGGGGTGGGGGGAGGCGTTGAGCGGAGATGCGGGCTCGGGCGCGTGGACGCGTGTGCTACACCGCTGAGCCCCTGGGGTCCCGGGGCCGCGCCTGCCTGTGGGACGAGCGCTTTGAGAGGCCACTTGCCATCCCTCTCCCCTCTGCTCCCCCACCCCCTAGCGCTGCACATGTGTGCGTGCAAACGCGTCGCAGTTTGCTCTAATTGCATAGTATTGCGTTTGCTCAGGAAGTCCCACGCGGTGGCGCGAGGTAGCGCGAGGTAGCGCGAGGTGACGCGAGGTGACGCGAGGTGACGCGAGGTGACGCGAGGTGACGCGAGGTGACGCGAGGAGACGCGAGGTGACCGGCTCGTGGGAGGGTCGCGGAGGGGGCGGCTCGAAAGGGGGTGAGGTTTGTCATCCTCAGAGTAAACAAAAATACTCTTACATTTCTGGTGCATAATAGAGAGGTCTATTTTGTGGTATCAAAACGTTTACTTGATGGAAAAATAAAAATCACATTCGCTTCATGTGTATACGAAGATATTGCCGTAACCAAAGTACTCCTAACGTTAAAAAAAGAGGGAAAGTTATCATAAAATGCTGTATATGTTCATTAGAAGTTAAATTCGAAAATAAAACTCGAAATATTTTTCATTATAATCTTACAATTTTAGAAAACATTGAAAGACAATTTAGTACTAGTTGTTTAGAGCAACTGTAACTAATTAATTGAAACAGCAAGAAATGTCGGAAAATGTCGGAATAAGAAATACATGAAATATGTATAACATTAGTCTTGCCGAATTCACCCGAAACTTCGTCGCTCATCCAGACTGCAGCCCCCTTGGGCTTATCAGATACCAGGCTATTGTCAATTCAGACAAATGACATTCCCGTCTGTGGTATGGGAATGCAAAGAACTCGACACTGGTGCAGAGATGTGCACAACGAAACAAGAGGTATAGATAAGAAAGTCCTTCATTTAAATGCTGATTTCCAAAATTTATGTATTGCCAATTTACGTTTCGTTGGCAGGGGTAGTTTTGCCTGTGGCGCAGCCAACCCTCGCCTCGCAGACTCTCTCACTGACTCACAACTTCGTTCCCAATTCTACATCAATAGCATCCATCATCATATCTGGAACTTGAGAAACTTCTTTCGTGTCTCTGTGTCTCAGCCCCCTTTCCGCGTCACGCACGGCAGTCCAGGCGCCTGCGCTCCCCTCGCGCGAATACATAATCGTTTCCCCTCTCCTGTTTCCTTCCACCAGGGGACTACTTCCAGGCAATACCCGGTGCAAACTTTTTGGACAAATACATCGCAGACATAGTGCCGGTTCATACTCCGGGACGAAATAATTTAAAAATAACAATAGTCAGCCCAGTTACGTTCAATTTTAATGGCAAGATATCTTTCTCAAAATTTCCATGTAAAAAACTAATTACCTTTCCAAGATAGTTACAATCGTACAATTTTTGTGTTAGTGAAGTTTAAATTCATATTATTTTCGATTCATGAAATTATGAAATTCCTTATCAAATGGGATTAAAACAATATGTTGTTCCTTTGTGTATTGAGAATGTGGTCAACTCGATAGCAACTGTAAAATTGTTATTTATATTCACAACAAATATTACAATTATTACAGTAGCACCATATTAAAATTCTGTGATCCATTATAATAATTATTAGAGAGCGGAATTGCGTGTCCTAAAAATCTTGAAATATACGTTTAAAAATATGCATTTATGACCTAAATATTCTGAATTACGACTTAATTTCTCAATTAAAATTAACAATATTTCATTTCCTTCATAAACCTATATTGATAAGATTCTGGATAAGCATGCTTGGAATGAAAAGATATATTTTTGTGTGAACATAATACAATCTTCCAAACTTCGTGGGAGAAATAATTGAAGTAAATATTCACCATAGTGCCATACATTTTATGCATATGTAAAATTGCTAATGAGATATATAATTATAAAATATCACTTTCATGGTTGAGTGAAATATTCAATATCAGAAATTTTAATTTTTGTGATAGTTGTATTATTTTATATGTTCGTTCTTGATGGGTAATAATTCAAATCCTATGGTTAGTGTAAACAACACAGCTCTTACAACACAGTTACACGCTTGCGATCCTTGCGACGTGGATGTGAGTCAGTTTATGGTATTTCTAGCACGTTTGTTACTTTTCCAATAGTTTCACTGGTCCATGCAGCACGTCTTATCTATCGCAGATTGGCCCTTCCAACACGAATCGAAGCCGGTTTGATAGTATGGGCATGTAATACCTGCAGGGTAGCTTTTTGAAGAAAAAAAGTTTCAGTGAATATCACAGACAATAACTAATATTATTGTTTGTGATATTCACGGGAACAATTCTTCATGTTTAAGAAGTGGAATATTTACAAATTTGTTTGATTCACTCATATAAACAGGGACATAGAACAGATATCTCATTTTGTTAGAATATTGGGCATGTAAGTCTGTTTGACCTAGCCCATCAGGAGAAAGGGACATGCACTAGAATAAAGGGTTTTATAATTTATTCTTAATATATTTGAAAAACAATTTTGATCTCAGCCATTGATATGATACCACCTTATGCAATCCAAGTATGTATTCAAGGGCGTAAGCTGTGTGAGCGGTGTTTACTCGTACTGACCAAGAAAAATGATATTTTTATAACTTAGAATAAAACAAAAAAAAAATTCCGTGAATTATAATTTTTATTGGACAACGCCATAAACATAATAGTGAAAAATTTTCAATAAAATTTTAGATTTGCAATCGTGCCGCTCAACGAGTAAATTTACGTGGTGTAATGCGGGGCGGGGCGGGCGCCCAATGGCGAGGAGAAGCGGCGCGCTCGGGGGGGGGGGGGAGAAGGAGGGCCGCGTGCGTCGCGCACATGAAGGGGTCTTGTGGGCAGCGGCGCAAGAATCGCCGATGCAGCTGGGCGCGAGCCCAGGGGGCGTGGCCGTGGACGGGGCCTGGGGCGACGGCGCTCCACCTGCGCCGCTTTGAAGCTTGCTTGCAGGGCGGCGAGGGCGGGGGCGGCGAGGCGCGAGGCGGCGAGGGCGGCGAGGGCGGCGAGGGCGGCGAGGGCGGCGAGGGGCGCGGCGAGGGCGGCGAGGGCGGCGAGGCGGCGAGGCGGCGAGGGCGGCGAGGGCGGCGAGGGCGCGAGGGCGGCGAGGGCGGCGAGGGCGGCGAGGGGCGGCGAGGGCGGCGAGGGCGGCGAGGGCGGCGAGGGCGGCGAGGGCGGCGAGGGCGCGAGGGCGGCGAGGGCGGCGAGGAGGGCGGCGAGGGCGGCGAGGGCGGCGAGGGCGGCGAGGGCGGCGAGCGGCGAGGCGGCGAGGGCGGCGAGGGCGGCGAGGCGGCGGCGAGGGGCGGCGCGAGGGCGGCGAGGGCGGCGAGGGCGGCGAGGGCGGCGAGGGCGGCGAGGGGCGGCCGAGGGCGGCGAGGGCGGCGGAGGGCGGCGAGGGCGGCGAGGGCGGCGAGGGCGGCGAGGGCGGCGAGGGCGGCGAGGGCGGCGCAATAGCTGTGCCTACGCACGCCTTGTGGGTTTGCACCAGAGTTCTGCCGTAGACCACTGACGGAGCATGCTGATAAGCACAGTGGGTTCACAAGCGCATGAGGGTGGTACCTGAAATCTTTAAGGCCCCAATCGGCAATGATAATTTAATTAGCGAGGACAATAATACGGAATATCGGAAGGGAAGAGAGCTTCATCTGGTTTTTATTGACCTGGAGAAAGCATATGACTCAGTGCCTGTACATGAATTGTGGAGGGCACTACGCAATTTTAAAATTGAAGAATCGCTCTCTCAACTCATAAAGAAAATGTATGTGGATACCCGAGCCGTGGTAAAAATCGGAAATACAATTTCTGAGGAATTTAAAACTACTAAAGGCTTAAGGCAGGGATGTGGAATGTCTCCTACTCTTTTTAAAATTTATTTAGAAGACGTCCTTAAAGGTTGGAATGCTTCATGTCAAGGAATGGGCGTTGTTGTAAACGGACAAGCAATACATTCACTACTATTTGGGGATGATCTGATAATAATAGCTCAAGCTAGAGATGATGCAGAATATATGACCCGGAAAACAGTTGAGGTGAGCTTAAATTAAATCTAAAAAGACAGAGTATCTGATAGTAGGAGGAGAAGGTATTGATTTGGAAGTACAAGGAGTAGGAAGGATTCAGTTAGTTGAACAGTTCAAATATTTGGGTACAGTTCATAAGTTTAGAAATTGTGAAAAGTATATTGATGACCGCATTAAACAGGCAAGAGAAGCTATGAGGATGCTGAATGGGGTCGGGAAATTCATGTAAGAATAAAAAAGGTTATTGTATGAACTATTATTGAAAGTATTCTAACCTATGGTGGAGAGAGTTGGGTCTTGACGGAACGTCAGAAACGGAAACTATGTGCAGTAGAAATGGATGGATTAAGAAGGAGCTACCGAATTTTGAGAATGGAAGAAATTAGAAACGTAGAAATTCGGAAACGGATGCAGCAATCGGAAACGGTGGTAGGCTGATTAGAAAGTAAAATGGTACAATGGTACGGCCATCTGAGAAGAATTTCAGATACAAGGTGGTCCAAGAATGTCCTCGACTGGTCCCCTCCAGGAAGGAAAACACGAGGAAGGCCTCGCAAAACCTGGAATACCGGAGTAATGGAAGCCATGCGTGAAAGAAGAATGGACGAAGACCTTTGGTTGAATAGAGAAGGCTGGAACTGCAAAATAAGAGGCAACCGCTGACAAGTGGAAACGCCGATAAAAGTAAAAGAGAACAATAATACCTTTAGCAAAATATTTATTACACAAAGTATCAAATCTACAGAAAACTTGATATAAATTATTTTGCAAGTTAATTTATGAGCTCTTTAGGTAGTCCTAACTTTAAGTAATTATCCTGACACATAATGCAGAAATAGCAACAACAATGCAGCTGTACTGAAAGTCAATTGTGCGTTTTGTTTTCTTCACGAATCACAGGACACTGGAAACATCAGAAATTTACATGTGTACGATCACATAATTAACTGCAATACGCAACTTTACACTGAAAATGATATGATAATGTTTTTGTTCATAATAACTACAAATTACGGTATTAATGGTTAAACTAATTCATTCGTATGTTCACATGCAATTTACTGCAAGAAAGATCACATGCAGTTTATTGCTCATGAATTGAAAGAACACAAAACAACTTGTGCCCGTGGCAGCGGATGAGCAGGAGAGAATACAAATACTTGTTTCAGCTCATAAATTGCCAATGTTAGCATAGAACGTTCTTGAAACTTTTGAAGATATAGAAGAATTATATTCAGAATAAAGTAAATTCAGCTTTTTAAATATCTATTCCGTATTAATTTTTGCAGAAGACTCGCCAAATAGAAAATCGATGGAACACTAACCTCGTAGTAGGATCGTACAACTTTTTCTTCAGCCACGGATGGGCTTGGGACTCCTCGGTTTCTCTCGCGCTCGGTCTGCCCTGGACAGTCGCGATTGTGTCGTCCGTGCTTCAAAAAACTCAAGTGGGCTCCCTTTTAAATGTTGAAATGGCATCCCTTGTGTAATCACCAGCAGAAGGTATCAGAGAGCTCTGTCGAATGGGGATGGGAGGCCATACTCAAAAGTAGGATGGAATTCCTCGTAAACGAACGATGCCAGTCGGCATCAATGAACAAAATCTTAATTAGTATCATATTTATCTTTCATTTAGATATTAAACAGTATTTGACCCTGGAGTCTCCGCTTCCACAGAAAGACTAAAGACGACCTTGTTTTCGTGTTCTGTAGAATTGCAGATATGTTTCCAGCATGATCGAGATTGATGTCGCAAATCCCAAAATAATAACGAAAGAGCACAAATACGCAATAATACTAAAACTTGGCAACAGAAGCTAAAATAGGAGTAAAAAAGCAAAATGCAAAAATACTAAAACGACTCCAGAAGTATAACTAAGCGATTCTTAGTGTTCAAGTCCCTGAAATAGTAACAACAATAAAAAGGCATTTTGCCAAACTTTCGGGCTCTAGTTATAATGTATAAATCGTATGACTTAACTTTTTATGTATTGGAGAATTTTGAAAAGTCAATTCAGAAGAATAGATTGCTATGGTGTAGAGAGAACATCCAATTCCGCCAAAACCGGAACTTTTATACGGGACCAGCAAGACACGGATACTCCAGTTTTCCACGACGAAGTACGACACAATCCAAGTTAACATGTGCGACGAAAAACAAGTTCTTCTGTTTTTCATGCGGTCTATTCTCAAATTCGAGAGATGTTTGGTCATGTCTCGCTTTCAATGATATTTAACTTCAATTAACGGAATTCAGAGGCAAGAAAAATACACAATCTTGATTGTTCGCTCAAATTCATACTTTTGGGTAAAAAAATAAATATCGTACTGAAGTAGGCTTAAGAGAAGAAGCTAGCGTTACTTGCGCAAAGCACATTAAGCGAAATTTACACGCTTTGTGCAGTTTATTTGATATTCTATGAGCAATTAAATGACGCATGCCCCTCCTTTTGGGCTTCATTTAATGTAGTAATATTTTTAGATGACTTTTCCTCCTCGTAAGGAACGCGCGCGAATTTCCATTATTGCTTGGTCATGTTGTTAAGGGTCGAAAAAAAATTAAACAGGGTGAGTGAAGAATTTGGTATCGATTGGGTGTCAATAGCTAAATATGCACTCGCGACTGAATGATATAAACAAGATCAATGATGAAAGAACATATTAATGATGTTGACATTTAATTGTTTTCTGATAAATAAAACAAAAATAATATATTACAAATTCGCTCCTTGTGTTTTTTATTCATCGTTCATTGTTAGAATGTGAAACCACTTGAACCCTCATTTAACATTTAAGAATACAGTTTGTTTCAAATAATATATTTCAATTAAAATCAACTTTCGACAAAAATCGAGAAGAAGTTAAAGATATATGTTTTTTTTCATGTGAAATTTCTTATGCTAAAATGTTGCTAATTCGCTGCCAAATTTAGAAATAATTTTTTTTTTTTTGGCCTCGTTCGAAAAAGTAATTTATATTTTGCGGATAATAAACGCACCTTGAAATGCAAATTTCGAGACGTGATTATAAAATAATTGTTTTATGTGGGTGTATCTTTCGTCTCCGACACGTGTGATTACATGCATAGGATCTCATATGGTCACAGAGTGTGAGCCGGGCCGAGATTGCGAGCGCAACGCGGTGGAAGCATTTCGGCATTCCGTTGTGAGCGTAGTTCGCGCTCTCGCAACACATGCACAGAGAGGAGAAGTGGGCTATTGGTGCGTTATCTCCGACAGAGTCAAAGAATCAGCGGATCTGAATTCCACAGCATTGTGAGCGACATATGTGGCGTGAATTAATAACTCCTGTATCGTCTGAGATTCCACACTGAAGCTAGCAAGGGGAGATTTTGCACAATACCCGGCACCTGTGGCATTCCGTCGTCCGATTGCATCGAGGAGGAGAAGAAGAAGAAGAAGAAGAAGAAGAAGAAGAAGAAGAAGAAGAATAATGCCGCCTCCTCGTTCACATGCTCTGCCGTTTAGGGATTTGTTCCCTCGGTCCAGAGTTGGCATGTTCCTCAGTAATATCTGTAGGCTGCAAAATGGAGTACGTATATTGTAACACTGTCTCACCAGAAAATATGTTCAGTGTTGCGAACCTACTTTGTGACAGCCGCTCTTAAGCTGGCTGGAGAAAAAAGAAAGATTGTGGTAAGATGAATTTGTGAAAAACTGCAGTCATTCACTCTCGTTTCTCGCAAGGCAACATCTGTTCCGAGAAATTTGAGGAATTTGAAACGCAGTGCAGCATATCACTAAGCTTCGCGCCCGAACATAAGGTCAAATGTCTCGCGCAAGCAGTCTCGCGTAGGTATGTTCAGCGAAGTATGTATGATTCTATAGGGAAGATAAAGCCCGAATACTAAGAAATAACTAAGAAAATGTTAATGTACTTCTGAATACGGATGTTAGTTTCCAAAATAATTATTTTAACAAAACACGCGCCTGCGATGAAAGAACTTTTTTGAAAATTTCAACTGTTCTTTATGGATTTTTAGTTCGTAAAATAGAAAATGTAACTGTAAATTCACCATCACGCACAGTTTTTTTCATAAATTGGCTTCAAGTGTGTAGTAGGTCACTGGTAGCTTTCTATATTTAGCATACGGTTTTAATGACGCCATCTTTAAACTGGTGATACAATGTCTCCAGTTTTCCCTCGCCATGGCAATATGTACCTGTTTGTGGTATGACATGAGGGTGTAAACCACGGACGTCCAAATACATTAGGGAATGGGTGGCTGGCGACTTTTCATGGATTCATAAAAAAAAAAGTATGAAAACAGTGCTATTATACAACGGCAACGAGTAGGCTTTAATACGTACGGGACATTCAGTTCATCTTATAGAAACTTACGAAAGTCATGCACTGATCAAGTACGACTTATTACGATTTATAAAATACAGTGTGACAATCACGGATTGTGGAGATTTGAATATTTTGTGCTACAGTGAACCGCTAGGAACAATAAGAATGGCCCCCAAGCACTACTTCAGAAACACGAAGTAAGAATATTTTAAAGAAAGGTCTTATTAATACAAAGAAAATACTGCTTTCTCCTGTGGAAATAAAATGGGCTTTATAGCTCTGCCAAGATATACTATAGTTAATTAGAGCTCTACCAAGAAAGGGGACGTGCTTTAAACATCCTGTGATAAGTTCTCACAACTCTCAGAAGCCACGATAAAGGAAGAAATTTTTGTTGAATGAGAGATGAGGAGGTTCATGTTAAAACTACTCCACGCATTCGTTATTCGGTGAGTACCGAGCGACTGCTCGCCGAATCCCGCGTAGTGTGAATGGGTCACTTGCAATTTGCAGAGCGACGAACATTCGGTGCTCGCTCTACCCACCGCGTGTCTTTTACACACATCAAAGGAAGCGAACATTTGCCGAGCACATCAGCTGCTAGGAATTGGGCGAGCGAGCGATCGCAACTTAGCCGAATGCTGAATGTGTGGAGCTGCATTTAGATGAATTTTCCACTTCGAGCACAGATGCTGAAAAAAAGAGTTTGGATTTCTTTTGAAAGAGTGGTTACGAACTTCGTAGGACAAAAGAAAGATCCAGGTTATGCAATGATTGTTAAAAATATATTGAAGAACATTGTTGATTTGGGATGATGGACCAGCTTCAAGATTCACTTCCTGTAGGCACATTTGGATTTCATTACTGAAGATCGTGGAGCGATGACAGAGGAGCAAGGAGAACATTTCCACCAAGATATTTAGATGATACATGATGGGCGAATATTCCTGGATGCTCATAGGGCATACAGATTTAGAGGAAGAGTAATATTCACATCTTCACACTGAAAAGAAAAAAAAGATATTACAAGACCCTTAAATAATGTTTTTAGAAATAAAACTAATAATAGTTTGTATAATAAAGATTGTATTATTTGCTGGAAAACTTGTTTTATTTTTCATGTACCCTTAATAAACATGATAATGTAATGTCGGTTAGCAAAAAAAAAAAACTTCTTAGTGTGTTGTGAAAGAATAGTGAGTATTGGGATAAAACTGAGCTCAGATATGAAATCCCCAAAAATATGTATTTTGCATGTTTTAAAAAGTTTTATGACTATCGAATTTGCAGGCTTGTGTATTTATACATTAATAATTATTTGTTTTAAAAATAAGTTTTATTTATGGTGATAGTATTCTTCTTTTACAATGTACGGTATTACCCCACCTTCTCTACGGCTTTGCCCCGTCCGGGAACTCAGGGTTGCAAGAGTGTGACTGGATATCACCCAACCGATTTCATGCGAGCGAGTTCATCAATGCGACCACGGGAACCAGGCGTCGCAGTCTCATTTTGAAATATTGCTGAGCGACGTTGCTAAGAATTTCATGAATTCACAATAACTGAATTGGAAAAAATATTCCAAAATTGTTTCGTTATTGAAATTTACTAAACTATTAAAGTCCCAGATTGAAAGGAGTGTAAATAAATATTTATTTTATCGATGTAATTCCTACTGCCACTATTACCGCCATGCATTATACAAAATCTGCTCTTTTTGATCTGCAAGGTTTAAAAACGTTTTAATATAAAACCTATATCAGTTTATAGTTCATTAATCAGTTAACCTATATCAAACCTATACCAGTCATTTTTTTTTGTTTCTCAGAGATACAAGATAGTATCTTTGTAATGTTGCGATATATTCACAGCAATGTGAAAAGTTTAGGTAAAATTCATCTACGTATCGTAGAAGTAAACACCTGAATACCGATATTAACCATCTTTCTGTCATATGAGTCTTCTTGCCTCTTTTGCCCTTCCTTTTGCTGCCCACCCCCGGCCCATGGAGGGTACCCATCCTGGGCGACGAAGCTAGGAAATGAGGGGGAGATTTCATCACGGAATACGTGAATAATTAAGCAATTAATTCCTGTGAGAAAGAAATAAAATACTTCTTGAAAAGTAGTACATATTATTTATTTATAATCATCAGACCTTAAAAACAGTTTTAAAAAACCGGTCAAATGATTTTTAGCGCTGAAAATTGGTTAGGTACTCTTAAAAATATATTTCAACAGTTTCGCCATTGTTTTTCATCACGCCGCTCATCTAAGGTTTTTTCCGGAGCCCTGATGCACCTGAGGGCGGCGGCGAGGCTGCGTGCGTCATCCGCGTTACTCCGGCCGGACACACACGCCGCTCATGCAGACGAGGGGCCGCTCGCTCTCCCGCTCCCCCCCCCCACGCACACCCCCACGCACACCCCACGCACACGCCCTCTCCCCGTCCAGACACCGTCGCATGCACGACCTCGCCGCCCCCGCCCCCGCCCCCGCCGCGCCGCTGTCAGTTTGCGCTCCGGAGCGATTTCGCGCTCGGCGGCGCTACGGGCGTGCCTTTGAGCGGAGGCGGATCCAAGGGGGCGTGGAGTGGAGAGGGGAGGAGAGGGGAGCGCGACGGTTATGCAGCCGAGGCTCGGCATAGTCAGTGTGGCGAACGTCTCGAAAAATTGTCCACATTACGCTACAACTAGTGGCGATATTCTTCCTCGCATTATCTGAAAGTGCTCCACAATATAATGCAAAAGTGAACAACATGTAAAAAGTAGGTCCGCAGGGTTCAGTCCTCTACACCAAGCAGCCGCCATGGCTTCCCAACTCGGGCTGACGTTTAAAAATCTGATTGTGTCAACCCAAAATATCAAACGTGCAATTTTTGAAAATTCAGTATTAAACGAAAATGAGACATTTAGAGCTATTTTTTAAGAGTTTATTGTCCTATTCGTGAAAAAAAATTACATTTTAAATTTGAAGAGTCACTGAGTAAAAAGTTTTATTTATAAATTGCATTAATTTAAAACACAATTACGCAGAACAGTCTAGATTAGAAAATTCTACTTTAACTTTTGAAAGGGCTAATTTTTTAGTACTAGTGATCTAAAGAATGAAGATCTTTAATTCCGTATTTTTGAAACATTAAGTTTTTCAATTTTCGAAAATACAGAGTTAACTTGAGGTTAACCGAACATGAGATTAGCACTAATTTTTACCGTTTGATACCACAAGGAAAACGTTTCTCCATTTTTGGGTAAAATGTTTGTGAAAAATGTAAAAATTGTCTATATTTCTCGCAGAATTGCATACAATTTCGAAACATGACCTTATTTAAAAATTAATCTTAATAAAAAGATTTAATTATGGAAAAAATCTCTATTTTCTATTTTGTAGTTGTAGAAAAACGACGAGAATATTAACATTTTGCAATTTTCTAAAATTTTTTGAAAAGAATAAGACCTGTAGCCTCCTTTCAGTCTTAAGCGTCCTTTCCGAAGATGAATCCGAGGACAAAGTTTAAAGAAAACATCATTAAAGCAGTTTTTGAGAATATTTTGAAAATGTTAAGGCTTTATGTAAATCCAAGTTTCAGACAAAGTAAATCTGAGTTTCAAACTCAGAGGCTCTCTAGTTCAATAAAATCAATCGGGAAATAGAATTTCGAAAATGAAAACCTACGAAAACAGCCATATTTTATTTTCATAGACATCGCCCAATGGATAAAAACGAAACACCTTTTGGAATATTTTAGATCTTCCAAAAGCTTTTGACGTAATTGATCGCAACATTTTACTTTCAAAATTACCTTCGTATGTATTCTGTTGCTCTTAATGGCTGAATTGCTCTTAATTCGATATCTTCGCACCTAAAACAACATTCTCAGAGATTAAAATACCTTACAGGAATGATGGAACATTATATACACACTTATCCGATTCATTGCCAATTGCACAAGGAGAAACGGAGACCGCTCGGTTTGATATTAAGCCCTATTCTCTTCCTACTGTACGTAAACGAGTTGCCCTCGACGATTCGAAGTGGATCTCTCTACAGATGATACGAATATTCTTTGCAATAAAGAAATCGTAAATAGTACAATATCTGAAGATTCAAATTGGTTCCGATATGATAGTGTGGAGCGTGAGGCTCTGGAGGGGGGCTCTGGAGGGGGGCTCTGGAGGGGGGCTCTGGAGGGGATGTCTCTGGAGAGTCTGGAGCTGGGAACAGGAAACTGGTGTGTTGTATCAATTCGCGGAATAAGGATACGAGAGGAAGGGGAAAACTACACTCGCAGCGTATTTGTTGAACGTATCTCAATGTGCGAAATGAATATGAAGAAACAGGAAATACAAGGGCATGGAGGTCATTTCGGGCGAGAGATATTGGTCGATGAAGGAAGTGCAAACAGCGTTCCTTGGGTTCCAACGCATGAACACCAGTGTTACGCTAAGATATTATCTCATATTTTAACTTTAACAGTATTGTGATCATGGGAATTTTTCATTCGGACAACAGAACATCGGAAAAGAAAAAAAACATCAATCACAAAACATCGATGTTAAAAAAATCGGTGTTTATACATCGATGTTTTGAAAACATTGACATCGATGTCGCATCTCTAGTGTGGAGCAGTGCCTGGTGACGGAAGCGAAAGAAGGGGGTTGGAGCGGGGATCTGGAGAGGGAAGGGAGAGCGGGTCGGGAGCGGGGATCACGAGCAGTGGTTGGAAGCAGAGTCGAGCCAGAACAAGAGCAAGGTTCTGGAGCGGGGGAAGAAGCTCGGGTATGGGCGGCCACCCAGGGCCGCGCGTGCCAAGCGCTGAAAAACGGCGCATTTCGCCCAGCGCAGCGGGAAGCGAGGGCAGTTATTGCATTAAACGTGTTTATTATCGAGCTGCAGCTCTTTAGGCCGGCGCGTCAAACAAGCCGTGATTGCATGTGAATGGACAACGCAATTGTAATATTTGGTGTTCAAACACAGTCCGGAATCCGAGCGGTTAATCTATTTTATCAGATGCAAATTTCTGGAAGTAAATACACCAACTACCGGGCGGTAATACGTTGCATTAATAACCTGGTTGTGCGTCAGCGGCAGCGAGTGACCGTACCAGAAGAGTTCACGCAACTATCTTCACTATGTACTAACGAATGTAGCTTCACTATGCTTTTGTGTATCTGTATCTTGTGTGTATGTGTTTTGTGGAGATCTCCTTTGCTTGTAGAGCGGGGAGTAAGGTGCTATTGTGTTAGCAATGCAGAAAAATCGAAAGTGCTGTGTGATTTCTGACGAAAATAACTTTTCTATTATTCGGAAATGAAACTACCTAGTTGTTCAAGTGTTGCTAATCTCGCTCTTTTTTTAACAATTTATTATTTTTTAAATTTTTATTCGTCTTTCAACTATTTATAGTTAAAAGTTGGAAAGGGATTGTGGAGCCAAAGAAAACGTGCGTAGAAGCGTCTCCCGTACGTAGAAGCGTATATAAGTGAATATCTGAGCATGTACCGTTTATTATTGGGCACGAAATTTGAAGAGTACTCTTTGCTAGAAACTGATGGCAATAATTTACTCCCGAATAGTTGCTACCGGCGCGCATTCTAGGTATTGATCTTCGAACTTCCAGGACAAGCTTCGGTGTAGAGTCTGCTCCAAGCGGCGGAATGAGGAACTATTAGCGAATAATTACACAGCACCGTAAACATGAAAAGTATGAGAAAATAGTTAAGTTGTCGAAACTGGCTCATGAGTAGTACTTTCAAATGTACACAATATATTTTTCAGTCATTTTCATTCATATATTAAATGATCTGTAGATGGCGTTCTAGACTGCACAAGGAAACATAAACAATACCAAAACTATACTCCGAAACACGAACTTATCCTGGAGTATGCTGTAATTTAACAGTACAGCTGTAAGTTACGTAGAGAATAAATAATTACATATACTTCATCACTGACTTCTAATTTCTTTAATATTCTGAACGTCACAATAATGTTTAAATCTTAAATCTCTGGTGGGTCAGGCATTATGTGACATCTGGTGTATTTTAGCGTTTCACTCAATTATTATACCTGTACATTTATCGATATCATGTTATAATAGCTCGGAAATGGAAGAGTTTTAGACGCTGTTTGGATATTTCAAATTTATAAATGGTAAAAGCAATGTCATTAGGTTAGATAAAAGTTCAAGTATATGGATTCGTTTTCTTGGTAGAAAATATTAATTCGTCAAGAATGTTCTTAAAACAACTACAACAAATTCACATATGAAAACAAAATCATCCAGTGACTGTCCGGTTAGAATGTTAGCAACATAATGAATTAAAACGCCTGTAAGGTATTACTAAACATTTTGAATGGAAAATGCTCGGGCGTTAACATTTACTACCCTTACTAACTTCACTAATTTCTTCTAAATCTCATGGAAATTCTTTTTAAGGTGCTTTTTGTTCCATTGCCCAAATGTTATCATGCTCTACAAAGATACTTCCATGTTAGGAGTAATAACATTTTGAAAGTACCTGCGTTTTGTTAAACCGCTATTCCGTCTCAATTTTTGTTAACGGGATTATAACGAGTATGACAGAGGTTCTAGAGAGAGAGAAACAAGTCATGACGTGGACTACATACATCGAATCATATTACCTTTATCGACAAGTATTTTTTTAGTTATCGCGAAAGGCCCGGAAACCAGTGTCTTGTAAAAATTCTAGAATATTTAACAGTTCGATATTGTAACTTGCTCTTGATACAAAATATCATCAGCACTATTGCCCTACGTCTCATCGATTCCACATAATGAAGTTTGCAACATAATATGTTGATACTCAGCCGACAAATATATAGACACGCAAGTCTTACTAGCGAACCGCGAATGAGAAAGGTGAAGTTCATATTCGCCACAAGATGGCGGTCGATTGGAATCGCGACGACTTCTCAGGGTTCTCGGTGGGGGAGCGAGATGGCGCTGGCGTCGTAACGAAGAAGTTTGTTGAAGGAGACAAAGGAGACGATCGCGTGGAGGGCAGCAGTGGAGACCTACAAATTTATTAGAATATTAGATAGATATTTTGTAAATTTCCCAAGTCAATATTTTAAAGAATATAGCTTATTAAAGAAACCTCTTATGCTATTTCGTTGTCTTCCCACAAATTTGGGGGCTCGTCCGGGATTGAATTTCAATAGAACAGGATTCCGATGAACGAGTAGAAGTTTCTTGGATTGAACTTTCTCATGAACTTGGTCTCTTGAAAAATTACGATTACCATTTGACGATGATCAATTTGAAAGATAATTCAAAGTGAAAGCACATTTTTCATCGTTGTGATGACGGGCTGTAGTAAGGCTTAGATTATAGTCGTTATAATCTCAAAGTACCGGAGTTCAGCAAATACGACGAAATTCAAAAAATATGAAGAGATTTATTAATATACGACAAAAACAGGAAGGATTGGGAAGATACGTGAATAGACGCATGTAATAAGAGTGCGCAGTAAAATTTGGGTAATCCAGTAAAGTATGTTGGTGAAAAATTGGAGAAAAAAATAGATCTCTAGAGTGGTCATTGTTTTGAAAGGAGAGTAAATTTTGCTGGTTAGTGTGACGTCAAGGAAACACTACACCTAGTGCTCCGTGACCGCAGTCACATATGGAAGAAATGGTCCAACGCGGCATTCCAACACGGATTGCCCTACGAGCATCGCTCGTCTTCGCTCCGTCTTTTCCGTGTGTTCTGTGCATCCGCACGAGGTTTCCACTCGGCTCGAAAGCCACCCTTCAAACCATATAACCACTTCTTATTTAAGCGTAAGCACAGAAACTTGAAGCTTGCAAGCTTTATGTTAACGTCTTACGTGTTATGATAATGCGAACGCAATGTGAATTAGCCCGCTTATGGACGTAGTACTAACTTTTACGTTAACGCCATGTTTATGTTTATGTTTGCATTGTGAATGGGCCTTAACGGAGTTGTCCCACGTTCTAATCTACCACCCGCCCGGCGTCTGCCTACCAAGGACGTTCTATTGCAGTAAATTACAATAGTTTTGTTTGCAAAAGGCTTTCTCCCACGCGCCGGTAATGCGCCAGTCCGGGACTACCAAAAGGTTTTTTTTTTTTTTCAATTTTCGAAAGAACTGTAAGCAAAAACATATATATTTGAAAATCTCAAGAGTAGCACAATATTCTGTAAATAAAGAAAATGGTAAATATATAATAGAAAATGTAAATGTATTGATGACTGGTTGAAGATTAATTGAATATATTTATGATATGTATACAGACAATATTTCCCCAAGGTAAATTAAAATATAAATGTGTAATGTAAACATGTAATGTAAATGTAAATCTATAATGAGGTCGCTGATGACCACTATAGTCAAAAAGCGACTTAGCAAATAGCATTGTCAGCTCAACATTAAGCTAGCAAAGCATTAAACTCTATTTGGGCTTTGAACGGGGAGGGCGGGGCCAGAGCGTGGTTAGAGCGTGGTGTGGCGGGGTTGATGGAGCGTGACGTGGCGTGGCGTATGACGGTGGCCGGGGCTTGGCGGGGCGGGGTAGATGGGACGGGGCTGGGC
>BOPP01000103.1:4435871-4449541 GCA_017312745.1 Gryllus bimaculatus
AAGAGAGAGATAGCCGCGATGGGCGGAAAGGCGAGCGGCGAGGGCGAGGGCGAAGGGCAAGTGGCGGAGGGCGTAGGGCAAAGTGGCGAGGGCGAGGGCAATGGCGAGGCGAGGGCGAGGGCGAAGGGCGGAGGCGAGGGGCGAGGGCGAGGGGCGAGGGCGAGGGGGCGGGGCGAGGGCGAGGGCGAGGGCGAGGGGCGAGGGGCGAGGGCGAAGGGCCGAAGGCGAGGGCGAGGGCGAGGGGCGAGGGCGAGGCGCGAAGGCGAAGCGCGAAGGCCGGAAGGCCGAAGGCGAGGGGGCCCGAGGCGAGGCGGAAAGCGGAGGCGCAGCGCGAGGGCGAATGGCGAAAGGGCGAGGCGAGCGCGAAGGCCGAAGCGCGAGGCGAGCGCGAGGGCAAAGGCAGGCGAAGCCCGAGGCGAAGCCGAGGGCGAAGGCGAGGGGCGGAGGCCGAGGGCGAAGGCGAGGGCGTAAGGGCGAGGGCGAAGGCGAGGCGAAGGCGGAAGGTGAGGGGCGAAGGTGAGGGCGGAAGGGCGAGGGCGAGGGCGAGGGCGAAGGGCGTGGCGGAGGGCGAAGGCGAGGGGGAGGGCGAGGGCGAGGGCGAGGGCGAAAGGTTGTGAAGGCGAAGGCGAAGGCGAGCGAGGGTCGAGGGCGAGGGCGAGGCGAGGGCGAGGGCGAGGGCGAGGCGGAGGGCGAGGGCGAGGGCCGAGGGGCGCGGGCGAGGGCGAGGCGGAGGGCGAGGGAAGGCGAGGGCGAGGGCGAAGGCGAGGCGAAGGCGAGGGCGAGGCGAGGCCGAGGCGAGGCGAGGCGAGCGGCGAGCCGCGAGGGCGAAGGCGAGGGCGAGGCGAGGGCAATGGCAGGGCGAGGCCGATGGCGAGGCGATGGCGCAGGGCGACGGGCGAGCCGCGAGGGCGAGGGCGAGGGGCAGGCTGCATCGGAATAAACGGTTGGCGTGCGGGCGTCACAGTAGGGTGAGCGGCGAGGAGAAGTACTAACGTCGGGCAGGAGGCGGGGGGGGGGGCGGGGGTATGAGGGCAAGGTGGCTGATGCAGGACGTGAGCTCCTCGCCCTCGCCTTCGCCCTCGCCTTCGCCCGCGCCCGCGCAAACCCCCGCGCTCGCGCCCTGCGGCGCCAAGGCCCCCCTCGAATGCCGCGGAAATCGCCTGTCTCCCTGCATTGTGTGGAAGCAATTTGGGCACTGGAAACAATTAAATGCGTTTGCCCCTGGCAGCAAAGGGGGCTGTAATTGCGCGGAGGTTGCCGAGGGGCTCCTGCATTACTTATGGCCGTTTGTCAATTGTCGTGGGCGTTGTTCACGTGGTCAGCGAGCGAAAACGATTCGAGTTTCCCGTACGGAGGAAAAAAGTGACTAGCAGTACTGTTCAAGCTGACTGATGAGACATGCGGTGAACGTCTTCAAAGACAAATCTTTCAATAAGATCATGTTTAATTTTTCGAAAAATGGGAAGTCTTCACTTAATTTCCGTGAATTTTTTAAACAATTCTTAAGTAATATTTAAACAATTTTTTACTCAAAAACAATTCAATTTATTCTTTTGTTACTCTCTGGAATAGAGGATCAAGCGCTTATAAAAATGATACGTCGCATTTCAGGACTATTTTCTGGAATTTTGAAAATTACAAAAATTTGCGTCGCAAAATTACAATACTGAAGACATATTTTTTCACTTCCTTGACTTGGTACGTACGTAGTAAAGAAAAAGTATTGGAATACTGCGGCAAAATCGCCTAATATTCGACCAAAAAACTTGTTTTGTGGAAATTTGGATCAACCTAATTCCTATAAATGAAGTAAATTCCTTCCTCTAAAACGCTGCGTAGTCTGAATCAATGTTTGTGGGTTCTTGATACCAAAAATAGGTTTAATACGTTCGTAAAAAAATGTCAGTACGTCTCTATTAGTCTATCTGCTTGTCTATCAGTCTGTGTCTATCAGTCTGTGTCTATCAGTCTGTGTCTATCAGTCTGTGTCTATCAGTCTGTGTCTGTCAGTCTGTGTCTGTCAGTCTGTGTCTATCAGTCTGTCTGTTTTTTTTGTCTGCTTATCTGTGTATTTTAATCAGTATGTATTTTTTTACGAAGGTAGGTAGATATCTTCAAAAGAGATCGTGAAGTCCGTACCAAACTTCCCTTCCTCTCGCGGATTCTCCTATAGGCATTGAATCGCAGGGAGTGTAGTAGTGACCCAGTCACATGGTCTATTGTATGTTAATGATATTCGAGTGGGATTATGAAATTTCTCTCTTTTGATTCTTCAGGCATCTTATTTCCAACAATACTCTATCAAAATACACACCGTCTCCAGTTGCTTACAGAAGCAAGCATAAAAGCAACTAGTTTTTCTGGAGTCGTGTGGCCTAACCCAAGCATCTCAATGGTGACTTGTTATTGAGGATCGAAACGTAGGCGCCGAAAAACATGTGTTCGGCATCCGGTTAGCACACAGGGTAGTACGGGATATTAGACAGTGTGAACCTTTAAAGGTAGGTTCTGAAGTCCCCATGTCTCGACAGAAGCTGCCTGAGATAATACTCATGATTTACCCCATCGTCCCCCCTTTCGGCTGATCAATGATTCAGCCGTACTCTGTGCGGAATGGCAGTCAATTTCAACTTCAATTTCAATTACGCCTGATGGCAGCCAACGTGGCAGGACTCAGGCCACCAGGCCGATTGAATTTAGATCTTCTAGACTTGTGTGTCTTTACTTGCAGCATATCTACAACATGGGACAGCCGGCTTCACTTCCGAAGAAGGACGTGCGAAGGAATATCTTTCGCCCATAAATTTCACGGCGCCGATAGAGTTTGAACCCGCAAACTTGGGTACAACTGCCCGATACGCTACCCATTCTACAGCGAAGCCGGCCGCTAACGACGACGCGTCCCGGCCCTCTCGCTCCCAGCGTCGAGCCAGGGGCGAAGCTGCGCCGCTGCATAGACGGTTTGCGAGGGGTCATGCCAACGCGGAGGGGGGGCGCGTTAGCCGCAACTGCGCGCCGCCCCACGTCGCCCCGTGCCCCTGCGGTGGCAGCGCGACTCGAGCGCCGCCATATTGAAGCGATAAACGCGCTGGCGCACTCCGCCTCTTCGCTGAACGCCAAATGGAGCCCGCGTGCGCCAAACACGCCGCGCTGGCAGTGGCCGCTCTCTCAAAGGAAAGCCCCAACTTTTTACAAAAAAATGGGTCTTGAACATAAGTTGGAAATTAAAGCAGAACGAAAACTAAAATAATTTTCATAACAAAAAAGAAAAGGATTGAAAAATTCCACTCCGATACAGAATAAATATATTTGCTTACTCAATATATTTTGACATGAATGTATAGCTTTATATCGATCTTTATTACATGAATTATATTGGCAGTGTCAACACGATTTAAGAGACCCTGCTCTGTATACCGTTGTATAGCTCTGTGTAGCAAAGTTATGTTGCCTTTCTTCAATTGTATTTATAAAATAATATTTTGAGATGTTTTAACATCTCACTTGTTCTAATTGTCACGTCCACGCGTCCGGAAGTTCTGAAGACTGTCATAAAACAACACAAAGGGCAATAGCGTCACCCTTTCACTAGAAACAATGAATCTGAAGACATCCTCCTCTCTTACTCCCGCCTCGAAGCAAAGAAACCCACTTGACCTTCATCACACCGTGCTCCGCGCACATGACACCTGCGATGCCGTGAAAACTCGGATTATCTTTGTCTCGCAAATGCCCTCTCGCTAATCCTTCGGGACTAGCTGTATTTCTTCACCCAGAGGGTCGCCTTCCAGCAGAGTCCTCCCCGTTCGACCACCCATAGTCAACAGTAGATAAACAATGACAACCTATGGGAATGATAAGATTATGTAGGTCATCAAAGTGGTAACTGGGCCGATCAGTAGGCATCCTCAACCCCATAGAACATTCTAGAAGTAGCTAAGGAACCAATAGTAGCACAAGGAGACACACGTGACCAAAGGGCATTCACACCCAAGAGATGGTAACACAGGGCAGAGAGGAGCAGATGCTGTACGAAATCCATGGAGAGAGGGCTTTTTTTTCATCGCGCAGAGACACATTTCTTTGAAAAACTTGCAGATCTGTGACTATTCGAAACCGCAACAAGAAGGGAACAAAGCTTTTGCACTAAAGGATGCCATCCTCTCTGGAACCGGTGAATTATTTAAAACTACTATCAAGCGAATTAACCCTTTCAATGGAATTTATTCCGTTCTGCAGACGAAAGTCAAAACGTCCGAACGGCACTTGTCACGGTGAGCAACTTGCCGCGACGTGCATTCCGACGCGGGAAGAGTGACATATGACGGCTCTGTCCAGCGGGAAAAACACACCATCGGTGCGCGAGCGAAGGCCTTCAATCCAATCATCGGCTCGTGCTTCGAACCCAGGACTGATTCAGACGCGAGCCTGCGCCAGCTCTTCGACTTGCGACGCCGCCCCTCCTCTAGCCGCATCGCCTGGCGTGCGCGATTTGAGCGCGAATCCAGAACGGCGACGAGCAATTGTCCCCTTTCCGACGGAATTGCCTATTCCGCCGGAGGGGCTCATGTTAACAAGCTGACGGGGAGATGGTGTCTTGAGCTTGTTTTCTCTGCGCGAAACAATTATTTTTCTCATCTTCACTAATAGTTTGTGAAACATCTTTTGCGCTTAAAATAGTATCCACGCACTCACGTGAGTGTACCTCACGCACTCACGTAAGTGAGGTACCCTAAGGGACACACTCGACTCGTACACGTATCCCCCTTTTCCGCTTGTTACATAATTATTTTACTCTTTAAAATGGAAAATGATCTTTCTCCGGACGAATTAAGCGAGGGAATTGTTAAATAAATTTTCAAAAATATTTCAATATATGGAAATGTACAAGGCATTTCATTGACGGTTTGTAGTATATTATGGTCTATCGACACGATAAATTCTCAATCATACAAGAAATCTTTACTAGAATTTCATTAGAAATGACAACCGTACTTGCTTGAGGGCATAGGTGACAAACAAAAGGTTAATTTTTTCTTTCAAAAATAACTGTTGCAAAACGCTGAGTTCTATGACCGAGAGAGGTTGCTCACGGCACTGATGTCACCGCAGTTCATCTGACTGGGTGGTCCTAGGCTTGAGTCCAGAGGTGGTTGGATATTCGACACTTTTAGATCGAGCTGTCAGGGGGAGAATTCTGCCTACCGGCTGCGCTGATCGGCATTCGCGTGGTGTTGATCAGAGAAAGCACGGAAAACTACCGGAGCAGTAACCTAACAAACGGGCAACGGACCGAACGCGATCTCCCCTTCCCCTTCCTCGTCCTTGTCCTTGTCCTATCCTCACCTATTCCTTATTCACACTCACACTAACATGCATCACACTACCACACATACTGGGAGACCTGTTGGGGGGCTTAGAGCTTGTCCCGGCTGGAACGGGGCCCCGCTGTTGAGAGATACCTGGTTGGGGAAAACAAAGTGAGCCTACGGTAGGTCGGGGCTAGATCTCGCCATACAGCGGGGAAAGATCACCTTCAGGAGAAAACATACACTACAATTGCGGAACCGGTACCTTACGGAACCACTTTATAAGTTGACGCGCCCGGAATCTCGATCAATCAATCAATCAATCACAGCTCTGTGGCGCCCCGGGCCCCGCACACCGTTGAAGGCGCACGTTGGGCTGCGACAATTCTTAAGAAAGGCAAAACTCATTTTCAAAACGTGTGAATGTCTTATCATGTTTCCTTTTTTGTCGGGAAAATGAAAGATGCAAATTACACGTAACAAAAAATACGCGATATCGTCTACACAGAGATTGCAAGACTGAAATGAAATTCATCAGTTAAATGTGAAAAATAGACAGGACTGCGGAAATATCCACGTGACGTTTCCATTCGAAAACAAACTTCCTGAATAAACGCTTCCTCCGCTTTTTTCTCGTCAACAAAAGAGTAAACACACGCTCTCGGCGGTTTGCATGTGAGTAGAAATTGTGAAGTTTGTCGTGGTCTTCCGTGCGGGCAGGCAGCAAGAAAATTCGTTGGCCGATGCACAACGCACATGTGTTAAGTATGGACCAGCACGCTATCGTTCTACGCTCACTACAGGACCTTTTCTCATCTCACTTTTTCTTGTCTCTGCGGAAAGAGATGAGACTGGCCGCATGGCAAAAGGGCTCTTAGAAAAATTTGAAATGAAATAATGGCTGGTACCACGCTACTGAAATGTTCGTTACAGATTTCCAGATGAATTATACTGACACATATTAAAATTGGAAGAGTAACTTAATATTTTTATTTTTATGAAATGTGTAAAGCTAGTATATATTCATCAGGGTAGGCCTGATGGTAGAATCCTGGGGTAGTGCGTACCTTGTCTACCCCAGGGAGCCGCCACTGGACTAGCGTCGAATTTTGAATTTTGTGTTTTTCTCAAAAACGTTTCAACAGAGTATTCGATTTCGAAACTTGTTATGAAATCCTCAAAGTAATCGCTAAACTAAAAAATAAACATCCGTTTGATTTAGATGAATTTCTGGATTGTTTGTTCCTTTGTTTCTACATATTAAGATTATACCAACTACGCAAAAGAGCATAGTATTTATTTTAATATAATGAATACGTGAGCTTTCATTCGTACTAATTCTAAGATACTAAACAGGCCCCCTAGATGTGTTGTACTTCAGATTCTGGGTTAATGACCCACCAGGTTCGGACAGGTTACACGCTTTCTCATTTTTACCTTCTCGCACTTGAGCTTCTCATTCAGATTCAGCGTGTTAACATACAATACTTGTACATAGAGAGACGTGTCAAGTATTTGGCTCTCACAACCACTAAAAGCAAAACGTATAAAATTTCACAGAGGTTTTTTGGATTTCAAAAGAACGGAGAGTGCTGGCGCACTTCAGACTTTTTTGCCTGCCTGTGTAATTAATGAAATATGTTTACTAAAAACAATCTTGAAATAAGATCACGTTAACTTATTGCAAAATATGAGTGGTTTTCGTGTAATTTCGCAAGAAACACAAGCAACTTTAGAATGTTTTAAAAAATGTATTCTCAAAAACAGCTCCATTTGTTTCTTTTAATATTCCCCTGACGTATCAACAGCCTGTAAAAGAAATATGATTCAAATTTTCGGCGAATTTTCTTTTTTTTTCGAAAATTGCAAAAAGTTAACATTTGAAAGCAGTAAAACAACATTACAAAATTGAAAATAAAGAGTTTTGCGTTTGATAAAGTCTTCTGAAAAAAATTGTTCTTAAAAAAAAGGTCATATACAATTTTTTGAAGAAACTAATAGATTTCGCGTAATTTGTGTCTGAAATATATGCATTTCTAAAAAAATATTTTCTCAATCGTCATTTTGTTCATTTTCTTCTACGTAACAACGGACGATGAGCTAGTGGTGCTTGTCCCATTTTCTAACAACTCTCCATATTTTCGAAAATTGCAAAAATTGCATGTTGAAAATAGTGGATTGAGACAATTACATTTTAAGCGTTACTTTACCGTGCTTCTGTAGCATAGAGGTATGCCTTACGACGAGTTAACTCGTAGGATGTTATCGTGCCTCGGAGCAGAAAATATTTTTTGCTTCTTGAAAGCACTTTTTCATGTTTGTGTAAGTGTAATAAAGCGGAGTTCATCTAAATATTCCAAGAAAATATGTGCTTTGAAGCATCACTAGTTAAATTTGGCACCGAGACTCTGGCCCACCGATTATAAGCACTATTTGGGACTAATCAAATCTAAGCTCGGGTACTTTTAATCAGGCGCGTCTTAGATAGATTTCATTTTGTGCTAATGAACATGTAAACGTTTGGGCCAGCGAAACGCAACCAAACGTTTAAATACAGGTTTCCTCTCGTGGCTACTAGAAGGCAGCACGAAGTCTGCTGTGACGAAACTAATTCCAAAGAGTGTCTGTAGAGACGCCATCAACAAACATCCCGCGTCGCCTACAAGCAGTTTATCGAACAGTAGAAATACGAGGAGAATCCTTTTCAGTGAATGGCTGTAGAAGATTTGTTCTTGTTACCCGCCAGAGCTTACAAAATTCGCGTGCGTTATTCATGGTCAGAGAGTCGCTTCTTCCTTAACTTACGTCAGGGCTCAAGAGAATATTTTTCAATGGTGTTATGAACTTATATTTCTCATTCATTCAAGACACGAATTGTTGGCTCGTAAAAGGTGTTGTTCTTACGTCAACTGGATAGAATTCTGCTGCGCTCGCGCAGCCCGTCTATGACGGGATTTCGGTTAACGGGTTCCGTCATTCTCTCTCTCTGTTTTGCCGTTTATGACAAATGTTTTTGAGGATTCAACTTTACGTCGTTTTCACCGACACCCCATCACACGAATTCGACACAAATATACAATAATTATGGAAATAACGAAAAATGAAATATTCGCTAGAAATATAATGTGGTAGGTAATTTATGATTAATTTTAGCTCACGTTAATTCAAATGTTTTAAAAATGAACAAACGATTTTTTTTTAGGAATTTGAGGTAATGTGTATGTTGACGCTACATTGAATGACACAAAAAATTGAAGTTTTGTATATACAGATCACTATCATTGTCAAACATTTCCCAATCATTATATAAACAATATAAAAATGTTAGAGTAAAATTTGGAGTTACATTTTAAGACTTTTTAGAAATATATACTTTTATGCAGAGGTATTGGCAGGCATATTAGAAATTGGTATGTCACAATCAATTTCATGTATTATTATTCGTATTATCATCTTGTAATACGTTAACAAAAAAAGTCAGAAGATACACTGATGTTTATAGGTGTTTAGGTGCTGACGATTGAGTTTCCGTTCCAACTAGCTCCTACTTTAATGCCTGTTTTCGATTGTACGACTGACAAAAACTCATTTTTCTCAAGGTGGGTGTTTTCCTATTGACGACAATAATCATGAAATATAACTTTGGATTTATAGTCTTGCAAAGTGTCTCTTATGTCAGAAATCTTCTCCTAAATTTCAACTAAAGTTGTTCGAAGCCTTATCAAGCTCAGATGGTCTCTTAGTTTTCTTCTGCACACAACTGTGCATATTTTCTTGAGTTCAGCGAGTCTATTTTCTTAGTTATTCAACTAATCATTCTCCGTGTTCCAGAACCAATATCTGCAGATAACGTTTCCTTGCAAATCATTTTTATTACACGGGAGCGAATATTGTCATACCATCACACCATACTATCCTCACCAAGAAAAAAACGCGCTTCCATACCTGAATTCATAATTCAACTCAAGTTAAAATAGTACATGAGTTAGGGTAGATATCCCTGAGATCAAGATAGCGAGAAACAGATTGACCTTCACCAGACGTTCCACTGTTGTTAACATTTCACATTTTTATAGTTATTGTTTTCTTGAAAAGTTGGATGTCAATGTGTCACTCCTGCTCAATGTTACTCAATGATCCACGTGGAACGGAACCGAATGACAGTTTTCAAAACAATGTAGTGACGCACTCTTCGTCTTCAAGCATAAATTTAAATGGCAATATAACTGACGCATCACTCAAAAACAAGTTTCCTATTTCATTTTGGCTGTTATTCAACAAATCTTACAAGTGAGAAAATTAATCGAGTATTCTTATTATGAGAAGTTAAAAACCCATGTACCGTATGCCAATAATTCTTGCAACAAGTTTCTAATCCTTTTTTTTTTTGTTGATAGAATTGCGGTGTTCTCCTGACTCAGGATCAAAAGGGAAAAAAATTATCAGAAAACACTCATTTAAAAGTTTGCAATACTTTTATTAGTTGTTGCTGATACAAAATCTCAATTCAAAAAATTGCCAAATAATGACCTCTCGTGAAAGTTTGTGTAAATTAATTTTCCCATTTATAATAATGACAATATTCTGCATCTTCCGTAAGTGTTCCTAGAGCTATTACAAAATTAAAATAAAATGAATAATAATTCAATGCAATAAACGATAAGTATAAAATTAAATTAACATAAGAATAAGCGCAAAGTAATACTACGAACACAGAATATACATATATACATTATAATAGAATTTTCTGCGGAAAACATGCAATGAAGTTAGTTTTACAAGAGCACTTTCTTTTTGCTAAACAAAGAACTTCTAATGATTCTTTCGTCGGTATCCCTGTCTAGAAATACAAAAACGCAACTAAACCAAAAACTGTTCCAAATCGGATCACCTCACTTACAAAATATTTGTTGTGATGGTGCAGAAAAATATTAATAATCTCGCAGCTTCGTCTTATCATTCGAAATTTTTAATGGTCTCAGCCAACTACTTGTAAAGTGTAAACTTCTCGTAAATCCCTTTAAAGAGATCTCCGCAAAAACAAATTATGTGCCGGTAGGGCCTCGGTTTCGAATATGCAAAGAAGAAGAACAAGAGGGGGGAAGGCACCGAGTTAACTGCGGTGACGTGGAAGGCAATGGGGCGTACTACTTAGATGAAACGGCGAAGAGGCAGGGCAGATCTGGGAGGGCGCACAGCTATTCGAGAAGAGAAGCCAGGAGAACAAGGAAGGGAGTCGCAGACGAAAGGGGTGCCGGTCCCACCCCGCCAGCAGCTGCCAACGCCCCGCCCCCGTGCCCGCTTTCCTCTCCCGCCGTTAATTGCTGCACGCGCTTAATTTGAACAGCGCACAAGAATTACACGCAAGAAGTACAGAGAAGAACAAATCTCATCGCCTCGGTTGGCGACAGGCAAATCTGTAACTCATCTTTTCCTCGGGGACGACTTTAGTTTCCCCTCGCCGGACTTGTCTGGCGGCGAGAGCACTCTTCCCCCCCGCGCCCCCTGGGCCGGGTTTCTCTGCTGCTGGGGCGCAAACGCAGCCTCCGCGCGGGGAGGGCGCTGGCGAAGTTCGCCGCGATGTCGAACGAGATGTTAACCTAGCCTGTGGACTATTCAGTGCAGTCCCTCGTGCATAACGACCTGGAGAAACAACTCCCAGATACTTCGTTACGTAATGGCGTGGCGTACGTTCTAATAAACTAGTGTCACGCTGTAGATGAAATGCAGCTGAACAAAATCACATCAATTTTTCTTCAAAAAGTATCACCCCCCCCACACACACACACACACAGAGACTGCCGACCTGCGTGGCCGAGGTGGCTCCGAGCGCCTACTGACTCTTCGCTTCGTTCCGAACGGTCGCGGGTTCGAATCCCGCCTTCGGCATAATCGTCTGTCCCTTGTCGTGTTGTCATGTATGTGTTGTCGCGGAGGGCCTCGTTTTCTGTTGACCCCAGTTCAGAGGAGCCCGCAAGGGGTAGGTGTCTAGTTCATGCGTCCCATCGACATAAAAGATAACCGGCTGTCAGCTAGGTAAAAGACGAAAAAAACCCACGCACAATACAAAATATAAGTAAACAAATTGATATACTATGGATTTTCTGTGACGTGTTATTGCAGTATTCGTAAACGGTACACGTTAATAAATAGCTTGCAAAGGCATAGCAACAATATAAAAAAGGCGCTGTTCCATGACCCAAAATGTGAAAAGAAAATATTTAGATTTAATAATGGATTGTGGCTTCTGCCTTGGAAATTTGATACCGCATGACGTCAGCTGTGGTGTAAAGAGTAACGTAGCGAATGTGAACATTTAGTCGGCACGCGCAGTGTCATAAAAGTCCGATTAGCACAAACAAACATTTCCAGTTTTCAGGCACAATCGTAACTCATTATTTTTGTATTTTGCCCGAGTTGTTGGATATCCAACGAAAACATAGACCTCTAACATGCCCGGAAGCTGCATATTTTTTCTTTCAATTTCTGCGCGTATTGGATTATTGGTTTGTTGGTTCTTAGCGATTCCGCACGCGTCAACTACTGAGGTAGACTTGTAAGCGTAGTGCATTTTTTCCCTCAGAAGGTGGAGGTGATCTCGCCCAGTTTCTTGGCGAGACCAGATCAGGCGCCGACCTACTGTCGGGTATCTCCCACGCAGGTATCTCCCACCAGAGGGGGCACCGCCACAGTAGGGACAAGCTCTAAGTTCCCGGCCGGTCTCCTGGCATGTGTGGTAATGTAGTGCATGTGTGTGCATGTGTGTGCATGTGTGTACATATGTGCGCATGTGTGTGTATGTGTGTGTATGTGTGTGTATGTGTGTGTGTAAATGGATAGGATAGGTCAAGGAAGAAGAAGAAAAGATTGCGCGCGCTCCGTGGCCCCTTTTTTTAGGGTACTGCTCCGGCATTCGCCTGTTGATTGAAACAATCGCGGAAAACTCCCGATGAGAGTAGCCGGCTTCTCCTCCAAACAGCGACTGATTTCAACGGATAAAATTTTGCCATTGTCGGGACGCGAACCTAGCGAAGCACTGAGCCACCTCTCCCGCTGCGCGCATTGGAAATGAAAATACTTCTGCACATTAAAAGACAAAATGCGATCCTACTCATTTTTACATTTTAGTGTAATGAAGTGATGCATATTTAAGATGGAGTGTACTCTTGTGACGAAACAATAGCATACTACAGATCAGCTCACGCAAGTAAATAAGGGGATAAGTGATGTCGGAAACAAACAATTACTTTCGACAGGAAGTTTAGTTTTTCAAATTTAGAATTTCTGAAACTCTGGAATGAGTGTAACTATGAGAATCGTGTCGAATTATCATTCACTTCAATAAGCTGAGTCACAATGTTAAAAAATAAAAAAACACTAGTGAAACTGATTTTTAAAGAGTTCTGCATTTCGTTACTTTCTATTACTGGTGGTGTCATATGTCCATGGAAATAATATCCTGGATCTTGTGGCATATTTCCACATGTTCGACTCGATAAAATTTAATATGTATTTGCTCTATTGGATTTTCAATACCAGACCACACATTTTTTAGGTGCCTTTTCCAACTCTTAGAAATTGAAGAGTACGCGATAAATATCTCCTCGCTTTAAGTTCATTATAGACATGTATTAGAATAAATTGTCTTTGATTTAGATTACGCTTCAAGTCAAACGAATAAATGGAGACCTGCTAATCTCCTAAAGGTCATCATTCTATATTATACAAAAAAATATATTTGTATTATATGAAAAAATATTATTTAACTGTTCCCGGGCCTCACACAATTGCAGTTCGAAGAAAATATATAAACAAAATAATCAATTCCAATGACATTTATTATTAGAACTTAGCTCGCCATTTAGAAAACAAGGAAAGTCGTCCTCAGCATATGTAATAAAAAGGAAAACAACTATCAAAAAATATTTTCTCCTGTTTATCAAAATGCAATTCAAGTAACACAATAAATTAATAAGTTTTCCCTTGCAGATTAAAGCCTATAGAGACAGAATATTATTCGTGAACATTGAAAACTCTCATTAAGTATATTCTTATATGTTAACATTCATTCTTACTATTTATGAAGAATTCCAAAACTGTCGCATCGTATACGATCGTTGCCATTTGCAAACGCTCTTGTTCTACTTATTCTTTCACCTGATTGAAGAGATATTCAGTCTGAAATGTACATCACTGGAAACAATACTATGCACTATAGCGAAACAAACAAACCTGGTATGATTAAAAAATAATTGGGACGCAAAGAGCTGGGCCCAAGGCCAAGTCCAGAAAGGCCGCCGGAAGAAGGGGGCGGTAAGTGGCTGCAGGCGGAAAACGGCAACTGCCAGAGCCAGCGGAGAC
>BOPP01000103.1:4449566-4470760 GCA_017312745.1 Gryllus bimaculatus
CGAAGATTCAGACAAAACGTATACACACTTATGATATATATATATATTATATATATATTATATATATATATATTATATATATATTATAGAAGAAGAGAGAGAGAGAAGAGAGAGAGAGAGAGAGGAAATACTATACTAATTAAGTAATATGTTGGCTGCCGTAGTGGCGATATAGCGTGCAAACGTGCGCTTACAATTTTGCGTACTAGAAGAAAATGTAATAGAGGAGAGAGGAGGGCGGGAGGAACGATCTAAAGAGATGTCGGCGGCATGTGTGTATATTTTGCAACTTAAATTTAAGAGCCCAATCACCAGCCCATTTACCTATGAATACAGTTTGTTAAACTAGGAAGATGTCCTGATTCAATGGAGGTTGTTGCATATACAGCTGAAAAATGTAGGAGAGATATTACAAGAATTATTAGTTGCAATATTTATTATCTTTTATACAGTTAATAATTATAACATACAATATTCAATATATTTCACACTACATTCAATAGAAAAGTTGATAAATGTAGAGAACGAAGAACTGATCCCATATCGCGGACATTCAAGATTTTCCAAGTCTTGTAAAGCATTTCAACTGTTTACTGCGTGCTAGAATAAAAATTTCCAAAGTCAGTGTTTTTTTGCTGGAAAAATTGTTTTTTTATTATTGAAATTTCGTAAATAACACTAGTAACGAAAAATTAAAAAGGTTTCTCGTGTTAATATACAAACCACAAGTATTAATACAGAATTACGGGGAAACAACTAGAGACTTTTTTACTATTATACTGCTAGCGATCCAACGATTTTAATTTGTGTAAAGCGCAACATGAACAACAAACGTTAATTTTACCCAGCATATCCAGTCCTAAATAATTTAATATATTTTTTCCAGAATTTATTATAACAAGTAAAAACTTTCTATAATAAAATGTTTCGTTCAAATATTTAATAAAGTATAAGAATTTCTCTGGTAATGCAAAATGGATAAAGCTTCAATTTATTTTTAATAAATCAGTAGGCAAATAGATGTATTTTATGAGAGATTTAAAATGAATTTTAATAGTAATAATTTGACGATCGTGAACAAGAATTCATGATAAGAGGTGTGTGACACAGCAACTAGATGATGTCGCACAAGTCAATAGAAATCAAATCAACTTTCAAAAAAGAAATTAAAAATTCAATGGTGTTGTTGTACCTGGACGTAGAATTAGCCACAGACGTCCGACACATGTTTCATGAAATCCAGCGCAACGCCATTGGTCCAGCCGAAGCCCGACTGCACGGTGTCTCTCCGCCTTCACCACGTACTGCCGAACAACTCCGCGTCGTACTGTAGGCAAAGCGACATGTAACTGGTTATCCTCGCACACTCCGTTCGCCGAAGGCAGCTGGAGGGGCACTCAACGTTCTCGAAATCTCGTCCGATCTCGGAAGGCCTTGAGGTTGGAGGCGATCTCAGTGCTGCGCCAGCTCAAAGGCAGCTCCTGGCGCGTGGGCTCCCTGCGTGTCCTGGCGGCCGCGGATTGACGTGTGCTGGAGGGAGGCACGCGTTTGGGCGGTCCCACTGCTCCCGCTGTTCCTTCAGCGTGTCGGATGCCGCCGGGAACGCCAGCAGGTCGAGGCCTTTGAGGTATGGCGCTGCTTCTGCGCCGATCTGCACCGTGTTTGGCCTGGCCGGCACATCACAAACGGTTAGCAAACCGCTTTCTCGAAGACCTACACAGCTACGGCTACCCTCAAGAGAACGCACCAGGGTCGTAGCCTTGGTCCACAGAGGAGCCATGTTGAAGGACTAGATACGTGCGCTGCTTGATTGTTGAGAAGATCGTAGTGAAACCAGAGCCTAATTCGTCGTTCCACAGCCCGCGCGTAAATCGCTTCTTGGAGCTGCGTCGCAATCTGCTTGTAAAGCGGCTTTTCAACATAACCCAACTCGCGTGCAGCTGGGACAGGAGGTCAGCTGATAGTACACGAAGGCGTTGATGTCCACCGACATGTACTTGGTGTGGAGGCCGTCAGATGCCTGCGCCCATTTTGTTGGTGAGAAAAGGGGCATGGGGCTGGGAGTAAGGCGAGCGCAGGAAAGCGCTGGTACCTTCGTTCGGTGTCCGTCAGTGATGAACCAGCGCTGGAGAAATCCCACCCGGACTCGGCGGCCGATTTGAGGTGAACGATAGAACTCTTCCTTCCGGTCTCGTCGGCCGAAGATCTCCGCCGTTGTGTAGTCTCCCTGCGACCAATTGGACAGTCAGCACTACCTCCATCGAGCATGGCATCTCCGTCAAGAGCTATGAGAGCGTACCAGTAGATCTCCGGCGGGGCCCTTGGACGGGGCGTGTAGTGGCGAGGGTTATTTTCCGTCCTTGTTCATTGCAGCGTGCGTGTTTTCAACCAGAAATCACAGCTCGCGCTCCAGCAAGGCAGTGGTCGCGCACGGAAGCCGCGTCCTTGTGGCCTGCGTAGTACGTAGACCATGGGCGCCTGACGCAGCGGGGGCTGCGTGCGTTTGCAGGTAGTAGACCGCGCGCCGTTGGATGTCCGTAGTTGTCGAGAGGTAGAGAAAGTTCTCACAGATGCCCTTGATGGTGGAGGTCATGTCGTAGATGAGGCCGCGCACCACAGTACGTGTCCAGTAGTAGAGCTCCGGAAGCGCCGCCGGCACCACGAAGTGGTTGGGCACGTAGATGAGTGGAGTAGCGGTCGCGGTGGTCCTTGATGGGTTTCGTTGACCTTGCGCTGAGCTCTTCAGATTGACGTTGACTCGAGGCCCAGTCCGCGCAGCTGCGGGTCGGCGATGCGGCCAGCAGAGCGGGCTGCTCACCCATTCTCCAGTCGCGGCCACCAGCTCGTCTCCGTAGCGAAGTGCGCGTCACGAAGCTCTGGATTGGCGTTGTGGGCGTTTCTTGTAGGTCTGCATGAAGGCATCGAAATCTAGCAGCGTGTCGGCGGCGACTGCAGGAGTTTCTTGTCATAACGTCTTGGAGTCGGTGTAGAGATGAGCGTTCTGGATCACGCGCGGAGGTCTCCCTGGCAGTATGACTTTGGCTGAAAAAAAAATCATTTACAATGTACCTGCAAACACGAAAAAGCGATGTGCTTCTCTTGCGGAAATTATTTTTTTATTCATGTGGTGTGTCACTCTGAGCAGTTGTGAATAAAGGCGTTGCAAAGTCGATTTTTTCGTATCTTTTAACCGGCAAACTGAAATTTAATGTGTAGTTTTTTATGCTTATTATTCGTTTAGTGTTATTTTCTATTAATTACCGCTACGGTTTCTTCTCCCCAATTGCTATATTTTGCTGGTAAAATTCATATTCCTGTTTCTTATGGTCCATCTCTTTTGAAAAATGTTCTCCATCGTCACAAATGAGAAGGAAATATTTTGCGATGCTACTATGGTTTTTATTTTCTTGCTTTACGCACTTACGTCATATTGCGTCAGAAATGCCATTTTTTCGACAGAAAAATCGTCTACTGCGAACGAAACACTGGATAAATCTCGTTTTTCTCTGTTGTAATTGCTTTCTCTCACATTGACGCCATAATTCATATATTATAGGGTCTCTGATACTGAGAACATTGATTGAGTCTGTTTTGTCCACTATACCTAACCTAACGCCGAAACGCCTGGACGTTTTATTCCAAATGTGATGTATTCCTAATGAATCTAACTAACGCTGAAGGAGCTATGAATTTTAAATGGATATTTCACTTCGATTGTATGAAGCGTCCGACACTTCAAAATGCTATCAAAAATGGGTGCAATTTTTTTTTAATAAACTTGGATGAAAACGCTAAAAAATCGTTTAATGCCTCATTTCGTTGAAATAACTGAAATTTTCGAAAATTCAAACTTTCTATTATTCAGCATTTTCCTTCAACAATAATGATAGAAATTTTTAAAATAATCATGTTCAGACAGTTTCTGAAGTTACTCACGCAAAATGTTGCGAAAATAATCCTTTTTGTGCAAGTTTGTGTGAAAAAATAGATGAATTTTTTTCATTTTTTTCATGAACAGCCTTTACATTTGTTATTGAAACATGGCAAAGTACTGTTATAAACAGTGCACAAGCCCGTTTCGATAAATTCTCCGTATATTAGAGACCTTGCGAACAAAACGTTAATAATATGATATAAGTTTTTAATGATTGTTATTCTAAATAATCTTGCACATTTTTAAAAGTGAATAGTTGTGTAATTCCTCCTGGATGTTGATGAATTAATTATAATTTCTTAAAATGTGGCTTCAGAATGTAGGCTGGAAAAATATATTTTTTAGATGTTTGTCCTTGCTTATCGAAAAACGGTAAACAAATCCATCCCCACTTTTTTTTCTATTATACGTGTTGAACTTTGAATAAAGATAAATAATTGAAAACTAAGACATAATGTTATGCGTACATTATTTTTTGTTTTTCGAGCTCGTAACGAACGTGAGTATATAATTTTCTCCTGTAAAGGATCAAATGTCTGGGAATCCTGGAAATGAATGCCAGAAAACTTTTAGTTTATGGAGAAACAGTATAAAATGACTCACTTGTTACGCTATTCCAAAATAATTGTTTAAAATATTAGAACTGACATTATTCTAACCAACACACTGAATATCCTGTGAGGTACCTTCCGCAATATGTCTATAGCAACAAGGGCAAGACTATAGCAACAAGTAAATAACAGAGGTTTATCAGGTTGGAAAAAAACTGTGAAAGTAAGGTAGTTTTTTATATCTATCCGTCATTTCTATCACAGATGTATTACTAAACCTAAAGTGAAAACGGTAAACTCGAATGAGAAACTTTCCAATTAGACCGCGTCAAATAAAAAATGATAAGAATTCTCAAGACTAAACACTTGGCTATATTTTGAGACCGTGTGACAAGGAACTTTGATTGACATGTCGTTGGTTCAAAAAAACGTGAACTATAGCCTGGCAAGGCTGTGCCCAAAGAAATGCGGAAGCGATGTTTGCGTATTTATATTATTATTATTATTAAATTAATAATAATAATAATCAAATAATAATTAATAAAATGATAATAATAATGATAATAATAATGATAATAATAATAGGAACATGTGGTATTTCTATGTTTGAAAAGTGGTTCCCACATTCCACACTTGCCCAGACCCGGAGTGTGGTTCACGGCTGTCGCAGCGAGCGGAGGACGCGTAGAAGTCGGCGGCGGTGGTGGCGGCGGTGGTGGGACGCTGGGGCGGCGGCCGCAAGCACGCGCAGCACGCCGCAGCGACGCTCATCAAGTTCCAGAGGGGCGGCATGCGAGAGGGGAACTGGTCGCACTCGGACGGCGGCTCCGCTTTCATATAGTGGCGGCGCGCCCGGAGCGGGCCGCCGCCCTCGCCCCGCCCTCACCCCGACCCTCGCGCTCGGTCCCCGGGCTATATATAATTTTTTTATGCTCCTACACCGCACAAATGCGTGCATTTTTTCTAACTTTTCCAAATTTCAATAATTCAGAGAGGTCAATTAGAATTAGGCCCCAGCCACTTTGAATCGTTTTTTGCTCTATGTATGGAAGAATTTAAAGGAAAAATTTGAAACCTACATTTTAGAAATTGTAATAAATTTCATCAACATTAAGGAGGAATTACCAGAAAACTATTCATTTTAAAAAATGTGCAAGATTATTTAGATCACATATCATTAAAAACATATATCAGTATTATACGTTTCTTCGCAAGTTTCTAATATACAGAGAATTTATCGAAACCGGGACTTGTGCACTTTTTATAACAGTACTTTGCTCTGTTTCAAAAGAAAAAATGTAGAGCTGTTCATGAAAAACAATTGAAAAATTCTCTATTTTTCACACAAACTTGCACAAAAAGGATCATTTTCGCAACATTTTATGTGACCGTTCTTCAAGGGCTGTCCCTGAAGAGATTTTATTAAAACATTTCTATCATTATTGTTGAACGAAGATGCGGAAAATGAATAGAAGTTTGAATTTTTGAAAATTCAGTTATTCTAAGGAAAATGAGGCTTAAACGATTTTTAAGCGTTTTCCAATCCCTCCGAGTTCAAAGTTTATTAAAAAAATTGCACCCATTTTTGATAGCATTTTGAAAGTGTTGACGCTTCATACAACCGAAGTGGAAATATCCATTTAAAATTCATAGCTCCTTCAGGTCGTTTAGATTCATTAGGAAACATTACATTTGGATAAAACCGTCTCAGCGTTTTCGGCGTTAGGTTAGGTTATAGATGGACAAACACAGACGTCAATCAATTTCTCAGTATCAGAGACCCAAAAATCGCGGATTATGGGTCAAAGTGTGAGAGAAAGCAATTTACTACACAGAAAAACGAGATTTATCCTTTGTTCGGTTTTGACAGTAAGGCATTTTCTGTCGAAAAATTGTCATTTCCGCCGCAATATTACGTAGTGCAGTAAAGCAAAAAAATAAAAACCAATAAGTAGCATCTCGGCAAAAAATTTCTTCTCATTTGTTACGATAGAGAACAGATTTTTAAAAGAGAGGACCATAAGAAACAGGAATATGAATTTTAGTCCCAGCAAAAAGTACTAGCAATTGGGAGAAGAAAACGTAGCGGTAATTAATAGAAAAATAAACCTAAACGAATATATAAGCATAAAAAATCACCCATTAAATTTCAGTTGCGGTTAAAAGATAACGAAAAAATCGACTTTGCAACGCCTTTATTCACAACTGCTCAATGACACACCACATGAATAAAAAAAATTAATTCCCAAGAAGCACATCGCTTTTCGTGTTGCAGGTACATTGTAAATTGATTTTTTTTTCAGCCAAATCTACTGCCAGGGAGACCTCCTGCGCGTGATCCAGAACGCTCATCTCTACACCGACTCCAAGACGTTTATCGACAAGAAACTCCTGCAGTCGCCCGCCGACACGCTGGCAGATTTCGATGCCTTCATGCAGACCTACAAGAACGCGCCCACCAACGCCCAGATCCAGAGCTTCGTCGACGCGCACTTCGCCGACGGAGACGAGCTGGTGGCCGTCGACCTGGAGGACTGGGTGGAGCAGCCCGCTCTGCTGGGCCGCATCGCCGACCCGCAGCTGCGCGACTGGGCCTCGCAGCTCAACGTCATCTGGAAGAGCCTCAGCCGCAAGGTCAACGACACCATCAAGGACCACAGCGACCGCTACTCCATCATCTACGTGCCCAACCACTTCGTGGTGCCCGGCGGCCGCTTCCGGGAGCTCTACTACTGGGACACGTACTGGGTGGTGCGCGGCCTCATCCTCAGCGACATGACCTCCACCATCAAGGGCATCTTGGAGAACTTCTTCTACCTGCTCGACAACTACGGCATCATCCCCAACGGCGCGCGCGTCTACTACCTGCAACGCACGCAGCCCCCGCTGCTCACGCCCATGGTCTACGAGTACTACCAGGCCACCAAGGACGCGGCCTTCGTGCGCGACCACATCGCCTTGCTGGAGCGCGAGCTTGATTTCTGGTTGAAGAACCGCACGCTGCAAGTGAACAAGGACGGCAAAACCTACACCCTCGCCCACTACTACGCCCCGTCCAAGGGCCCGCGCCCGGAGTCCTACTGGTACGCTCTCATAGCTCTTGACGACGATGATGCATGCTCGATGGAGGTAGGTGGTGACTGTCCCAATTGGTTCGCAGGGAAGACTACACCAACGGCGAGATCTTCGCCGACGAGGACCGGAAGGAAGAGTTCTACGTCGACCTCAAATCGGCCGCCGAGTCCGGGTGGGATTTCTCCAGCCGCTGGTTCATCACTGACGGCACCGACGAAGGTACAAGCGCTTTCCTCCGCTCGCCTTTACTCCCAGCCCCATGCCCCCTTTTCTCACCAACAAAATGGGCGCAGGCAATCTGACGGCCATCCACACCAAGTACATCGTCCCGGTGGACATCAACGCCTTCGTGTACTATCACGCTGACCTCCTGTCCCAGCTGCACAGCGAGTTGGGTGATGTTGACAAAGCCGCCTCTTACAAGCAGATTGCGACGCAGCTCCGAGAAGCGATTACGGCGGTGCTGTGGAACGACGAATTAGGCTCCTGGTTTGACTACGATCTTCTCAACAACAAGCAGCGCACGTATTTCTACGCATCAAATATGGCTCCTCTGTGGACTAAAGCATACGACCTGGTACGTTTACGCCAGTGAATCAATTTTTTTATGTATTTTGCGCGCAAAGAGAGGGATAAAGAGTTATGTTCTATGTGTTATTGCCAGGCCAACACGGCGCAGATCGCGCGGAAGGTGACCGCGTACCTCAAGAGCCAAATGTTGTTGGATTTCCCGGGCGGGATCCCCATGTCGCTGAAGAACAGCGGGCAGCAGTGGGACCTGCCCAACGCGTGGCCTCCCCTCCAGCACATTGTCATCCGCGGCCTCCAGGACACGCAGGAGCCCAGCGCGCAGGAGCTGGCCTTCGAACTGGCGCAGCACTGGATCGCCTCCAACTTCAAGGCCTTCCAGGACACACACGAAATGTTTGAGAAGGTATGTGCTCCTCCATCTCTCAGTTGGTTTTTGCTGGTTGAGTTTTTGACGGTTGCTGAAGTTTCTCTTCTTTCAGTACGACGCTGAGTTGTTCGGCAAATATGGAGGTGGGGGAGAATATGTGGTACAGTCGGGCTTCGGCTGGACCAACGGCGTCGCTCTGGACTTCCTCAACATGTGGTCTGACCGTCTCGTCGCCAACACAACTTCCAGGTACGATAGCTTTCCCTCATTCTTTGATATAGTTATGTTGCATCTATTCATGTAACAACCAAATTTGTGCCAGAGAAACTGGTATTTTAATGTTCTACTAATAATTTTCTATTAGTTATCAATTCTGGCTGAGGTAGGGGTCTCTACTAATTTCTTATTTATACTGCCGATAATTTACTTTCTCATTACTTTCTGTAAAATGGAACTGTAATTATACACATTCGTTTGTGATTGTAACAACTGATGTTACATCATTATATAATAATACCACTAACACTTTATTATAATTCTATTTCTTTAGCTCAGAGTGACGAGGACGTCACTTAAGTCATCATATTGTGAACTGGAGAATTTTTTTGACTTGGCATCTAATTCCAGCTCCAGTTACAGCACTTAATACTCATCACATTTATTCACTGCGCTTAAAAAAACCTAACAAGAATTTATGAGACCTGAGATTTCAAATGTAATTATTTTTATTTCCAGAAACTCAATGAATTTTATTGTTTCTACCTACAGTACCATTGTATGTGTATGTTCTTCTGTACATTTAAAAAATACTGAGTTGGCTACAGTTATTTGAATTATTATGTATATAACAACAAATGAGACAATGTTTCAGATTAAGATACTTTATAATCAGTAAGCTTGTTATCTTTTGGGGATGTAAATAAACTGAATCAGCATCTGTATAACTGAATAAAATATCTTCACTTATTCCATTTCCCTTATCCTCTTAGCGGGAAACCTACTTTTTATTATAAAAATTGAATATGTAAAACTTTGAACTTCACTGAATTGTTTTGAAATTACTTGAATGAATGATTAAGACTGCCTTTCTTCGTTTGTTTTTTTATTATTGTAAGGTTCATTGATCTGTTTGGCGCAGACATTCACTGCATAACAGTCTGTATCCTCTTAGCTGGCAACTTACTTTTTATTTATAATCATTTGTACAAAACGTGTACAATTGTTTAATAAAGATGGTTATGCTGTGAATGTGTGGCTCAAATGAATGGACCTTACAAGAATAAAAAATGCTGAACTGGACCCTTGTATTACTTCTTGTCATAAATGTAGCATCCGAGTAGGTGGAGGCAAATGTAGATCACTTCACTGGTAATGCTGCTGCTATTGCGTATCACTAGGAATCCACAACTGGCCCGTCATTCTCAAACGCCTAGTACAAAGATGTTTAGAACAAGGTATAGGTTAGTTTCGCCTGGGGCAAAACTCGGGAGGGAGGTGTAATTTCTTTGATTTCAATGTTAAGAGATTTAGTTCAAGTAATTTCAATTTTAGTACCAGAGTACAACCACTTCAGAGATATTTTCATTGATATAATAACTAGCATGTTTGATAATCACCTTTTCACACCTACCATAATCATTGGAAATTAAATGGAAAAGTTATCAAAATTATATTTTCAACGGGTATTACGTATGGGATAATTCAACAGACTTTTCCCTTACAAGAGAAAATTTAATTATGATGAATAGTACTATTGTTAATAATATCAGGTTTTACTCATGCTATTACCTTGAGTACTATACTTACTTTACAAAATCTCTCAAGCAATTTGCAAAATTTGAAAAATAATTTAAAAACAGAAATCTGACTTTAAAAAACTAAATATGAACATTGCAGGCATTTTTGGGGTGCAAAAGGGATGACAACCTCCTCAAAAGTTATCTCTGAAGGTTTCTTTTTACTCTATGAATGGTTAATAAAAAAGAAATGTATTCAAAGACGGAAACGTGTTTAGGACACGGTGTCTCCCGGAGAGCCAAATACAGTAACTTCTGACTCCGACCGAAACCTCTGAAGCCTACGCTCTCATTTTACCAATTATATACGGGGATGAAACATTTAATATTCCTCGTGAGTTCTCAAACTTGTCCTGAGAGGAGTCAGTAGCTATGAGTATAGTATCATTAGCACTGAAGGAATTCTCTAAAGAGGATTTAACTGTAAGTGAGGAGGGGTGGTTATTTTGAGTGTCTTCAATGACGCGTTTGATAGGTGTTACGAAGTCTTCCATATTTCTCTCTCTCTCTCTCTCTCTCTCTCTCTCTCTCTCTCTCTCTCTCTCTCTCCTCTCTCCTTTTTTTTTTTTTTTTTTTTTTAGACTTCTTCCACATTATTTGTGTTGTGTTCCTTAAAGGTTTGGTTGATCAGGAGTCAGTCTGGAGGTATCTTTTATTGGTTATAAGGTAGACTGTTGTCATTAGTTGGGATTTCATTGCTTTTAGCGTCTTATTTTCTTCTAATGAGTAGAAAGTACAGATTTAGAGGGTACTGATAGATCAGTTGTGTGGATTTCTTTTGTGTGGTTATTGTGACTGAATATTTGCAGCTTCACTTTTTTTTCGATTCTGGGATCTGGCATATCACAGTACTTTTCACTAATGAGTTCAGATTCCATGAGAGCACTGCTTAAATTGGTAGTCTTTGTTGATTAGGAGTTTTATATGAAGGGTAAGTGCTCTGTTTGGTGACAATTAAAGCAAGACATTTCATCAGTTGTAAAACATATCCAATATGTTAAGCCATCGTAATACACAATAGTAGATTCAGTTAGTAGACTGACATCTTCAGGGGCAACATACACTTGTCTGCGGAAACTCATAATATGAAAGAAACCCTGCTTTTACAAATGAAATTTTTGATGCCAATTTGATATAGGTTTGTTCCAGCAACCAATCACGGACAGTTTTTCGTATTCTCTCTCTGCGCATGCACGAGTGCAAACTAAGTCATAAATGAATCCTCGAATTGGGATCTGCTGGAACAAGTAGGTACAAAAATCAGTCTCTAGGTGCCGCTGCTTTCGTTTCATCGACAGTTGCAGAATTATCCGTCAGATGTCATCATTTTCGTATCGCGTGCAAAAACCAAAGCTACCTGGTCCTGGTCAGTTCCTGGTATTTACTTGCGCTTTACGTTTCTACATATTTGCTCGCTTATTATTTTCTTGACCTCGCTATTAATTACGGCTTTTGAACCTGGTAAACTGTGACTTGTGCTATTGTTTTTTATTATTATTATTTTGGATTTCGGTTAATTGTATTTGTTTAAAATGAGCGATAATAGCAGTTGGGCAGATTCTTCCGAATCTTCCATGTCTTCGGATGAAGATTTAATTGCCATTTTCCCCAGGAAGAGGACAAAGATCGAAGCAGATGTCGAAATGGTAGTGCCTCGGTACGACGAGGAAATTTTTCTCCCATTTTAGGGTGAGCCGCAGTATTGCGGAGAGCGAGTATTTCACTCACCAGGCAGGAGGGCATGGGAAACTGTTTCCCTTCAAATGCATTTTAATAATGTAGTGGTTTGTGGGCCACCAGAAAGACAGTTTTTGAGATGTGGCCGATAGATTTCGCATTACGTTTAGCGCCCTCCACAGGGTGCTATATAAAACATTTTTTTTCTTAACCTTTCCTCGAGTATTATAACCTGGCCAAACATAGAGGAAAAGAGAGACATTTTGGAGTACTTCCAAAGAAAGGATTTCCAGGAGTTATTGGGATAATTGATGGCTCTCACATCAAAATTGACAAGCCCCAAAATGATCCTATTTAAATAGGAAAAAGTTTTATTACATTCAAGTAAGTAACAGGAACAATTTTTATAATTGCAATTTCATTACAGCAATAAAATTTAATTATATAATTTATTAGGTCAGATTATGTATCATTTATTTTTTTAAATGTCTGTGCTAGCATCAATTGTTTAACAACCTTTTCTCCTTTCCTTGTAGTTGCAAGTGGTCTGTGACCATGAGAAACGGATCAAAGACGTGCTTGTTGGTTTCCCAGGGTCGGTTCATGATGCACGTGTCCTTAGGTCACCTTTTATGAATAACTTTCATGATTTATGTGTAGAAAACTACATTTTAGGGGAAACTGCATTCCCATGTCTGCCGAATTGGATGACTCCATATAAAGAGAGAGAGGGGTTATGCCACTTGCAGTTGTGCGATATAACAGATTGTTGTGTTCAAACAGATACTTGGTTGAACATTGCTTTGGACTGTTAAAACAAATGTTAAGGTTGCTCTACTAAGTTAAGGGTGGAATTCAGGGACATAAAAATGGTGGTGCACACCATTCGTGCATTTTGTGTACTACATAATATTGCTCTTGAAGATGAGACAGAAGTAGATGAAAATGTTGTAGATGATGTTTATGAGGAAGATAATGGAAACAATGAAGACGTGGCTGATGATGAAAATGGCATCCAGAGGAGAACCTACAATTACAATTACAATAAATAAGAACAATTACAATTACAACAACAAATAATTAGAATAAATTACAATTTATTTATAAGAAAAGTTACTGAACACGCTATCCCTAACACCCCTATATCCTGGTTAAATTACCTAAGTATAAATAATTTCTAATAAGCTGAAGCAAACTGCTGGTGTAACTGCACTGGATGTTACTATTCTGAAAGTTATTTAAGAGGCCAGCAAATATTAAAATAATTGAGATCACTGAAGTTCAGAAACTCGTAAAACAATAAAGGAAAAAACCTAACCCATTTCCAACACTTTCATGAAATCTAACAATTGATATAGTTTAATGTACACAATTCTGTATCTCAGGGGTATTGGGCTTTGTCATTCATGATCTTGCAGGAGAGGGATTTAAAAAAAGTGTCATTTGAACGCAATTTTACGTCATGTTTTGTGCAGTTCTCAACTTAGTTAAAAAGGTATTTTGAACATAGTTCTTAAAACCTCCAGGAAGAGCAATGAAACTATACTGAGTATTAAAATCACCCATTTAAGCAAACTATGACAGTAAGACCCTTTGTCACCATGATACAACAGAATTGTGTATAAAGTTACTGAAGGAGAAATGCAATATTACATGGGGTAATACAAACTTTATTATTTTAAATTTACATCATTTAATATTTCAGGAGAAACACATTCACTTTTCTCCAATGCTTTTTTTAATCTATTGTTTTCTTCAAGCAAATATTTTTTTTCTTTAACATTTCAAGCTTTTCCTTGAAATATGCTTTTTTTTATTTCGTCCATTTCCAGCCTTTTAGCATAATATGCGACCTTATCAACCCGCATGCCTTCCACGACCTCCACCACTGTTTTGCGCCCTCCACCACTGCGTCTCTGCTTTCTTGAGAAAGCATAGGTAGAGGTAGAGGAACTGGTGGGGGTGCGCAAACAATTGCTGGTGCTGCCGCTTGATTCATTGTTTGCTGCTCGTGCTGGCTGCATTGCTGCTGCTGCTGCTGCACCTTGCCCCTAAGCAGTCGGCAACAATGTTGTTGCCAGCAGGAACAGTGTCCACTGTTGAGGCACTTAGGAGGCTCTCAGGCCTCATACTCCTCCTCCTTCCAACAACTTCCTCCATCTGCTCCGCATATTCAAATGTTTCTCGGCCCCTGCCCGTCGATGACTGGTTGTCCACATATTTGAAATTCCTTTCAAGAACCCGCCATCTGTTCTCACAGTGGTGAGGGTCATATTTTTCCCCTGCTCCATCAGGGAGTTTGATATTTCATCCCACATCTTCAAATATTAAAATTTGCTCACCTTTGCTTTGAAATCTTTAAATGTATTAATCAACAAGATTGTGTCTTGACGACACCACATCTTGTACTCTTGCTCCTCTCCACTTCTGGCCTCATTTCTTATAATGAGAAATTCAGAAATTCCTATTAGGAAAAATGGCAAATCTAGTATAATTAAAAAAAGATTGGTATGTAGCAAATTAGCACAAAAATGGCACAAGTTTTTGCAGGATTCTAAATCCTCCGCAGATTTCAAAGTGAACTAAAGCCAATGTACTAAATCAGATAAAATAAAGTAATTTCTTAAGAACGTGCAGGAAGAACTTCATTCATTTAGCATCAACAGTCATTGACCTGAGAAGGGAAAGTAAGACCTTAAATTATTAACATAATTTCGTAAGGATATTCACTTCTTTTGGTTGAGACGTGAATTCTTCTTCTTCTTCTTCTAAAAAATACTTCTTTGAAATGTATTTAATAACTTACATGCCAGTATAAAATGTTTGTCAATACTTTTCTTTTAAACAAAGCAAATATGTTGACAACTACCAATAAAAATATATCACCTTTTGATCTAAAAATTAGCAAACAAAAAAGAAGGAATTAAAATAAAAAACATATACAACAAAAATTTAACTTACTTAGAATTATTTTTGCTGATCACGCAGGCAGACACAATGTACCAAGGAGAGAGGAGTAGAGCTACACAAAACTCAAAGAAACAGCATATACACAAATACAAAATAATGCTAATAAAGAAAAATACAATCAAATATAAACAAAAATTAATGCTAATGTACTTAATCATTCAAATTAAAGAGAACAAAAGTATACTGGATAAACAAAAAACGAATGCAACCTTCCATATTAAAGTTTGAAGTGCAGCAATTACAAATTGTGTACAGAAGTGAACATTATGGTGCATGCAAATAACCATCACATACAATGATGAATACTAAGTATAATATTATTCAATATAAAATAACTCACAAAACTATTAGCTCATATTATTATAAAGAGTATTCCCGGCATAACTAAATAAACCAAAACCATTTCTTAAGTCGGTGAAAGGCAAGAATAATGAAGAAACAATATCTAAATCTGAAACACTAATACGCTAACAATACAGAATGGTAAATAACTTTCTATATATTTAGTAAGTCACGGTACAAGTAACTTCCTTTAAATTACTTACCTTCCATCCCCCCCCCCCCAAAAAAAAGAAAGAAATATCAATTTCCAATATCCACAAGAAAATTCGAAAGATATGTAAGTTACACAAATTCCAAGAATCAATAAAACGTAAAATAAAGCAGGGTCAAATTCCAATATCCACGAGAAAATCCGAAAGAAAGCGAAGTCACTAAAAACCAAGAATCAATAAAATGTAAAACAAAGCAGGGTCAAAATATACTGAGCGGAACACAAAACAACTAAGCAGAAACCTGACGGAAACGTAAATGGCGCGTCGTCGAAGTTTGGCGTTGGCGGGAACTCGGAGTCCGAAGTACGCATACGCGGATTTCTAGTTTGAGGAGAGTGCACGAACTGATTGGAACTGTAACGGGCTGGTGTCCAGAGTCTATATATCTGGTGGCTGGTGTCAAACTAACCAGCAATCCTGGTGGAACGCCCTATCACAACCACTGACTGCTGCTGGTGAAACGGCCAATGCTAATCTGCGCATGCGCGGACTAGTTCGGGAACATTTCGAATTGCTGCTGGAACAAACATTGTTTGTAGTGAGTATATTCTCTTTTCTGAGTGTGGGATGATGGTACAAACGTTAGAAACAAATATTATTATGGCCCTTGTTACAAGTAGTCTCAACTTCAGTTAATAGTTTTTGATTTTAATAACTTTATGGTTATTCGTAAGGTTGTCAGCTATAGTTTGAGAGCTTAGAAAGATACACTGTTGTTTGCAATTCTTGATATGAACCTTACTTCGCTGGCGTCAATAATGCCGGATAGACTGTTTATGTAATCTTTAATTGTGAGACTATCTTACAAGTCGATAATTATGGCCTGGTCCTTGGTGGGAAACTCTTCAGTTAACATGACATTTGCGTAAGTTTTCAGATTTGAGTGAGTAGATACCTGAGGTGGCGGTGTTGGAGGTTATGGTAGCCCCGATGTTCTGGGGTCATACTAGCATTCTCTACCTTTATACGGAGCCTGAAGAAAATAACTGGTTGATTGGTCGACGTATAAAAGTAGCCGACGCGGCTGTTCAAATAAAATTCAGATGTGTAAGCTAAAAGTATACCCTGTTTATGTTTTGATTTCTTCGATCAGCAAACAAAAAACATAGTCTAATGACAACTATGCCAATACATTGTTCTCTCCTTAATAGATTGCCATAAATTTCCTTTGTTATGCTAGAAAGTTATTTCCCCAAGATCATCAAGGAAATTGTCTGTTGGTTTAAAATTTTTTTTCATAATCGTTTTTTCCATTTGGCGCCTCATTTGTAACTTAACGTCCGGAAACTTATTTGGCGATGAGCTTAGGCCCGTTAAAACATTTTTAATTGATTTTTGAAAAAAAAATAATTGGGGGAATTCATTTGTTATGAATTGTGCGCAAAAAAAATTAGTAGATTTGTTTTATTTCACTGCAGGACATTTGCCCTTTATATTTGTTTATGTTGCAGCATAAATTATGATAGTAACATTTTATATTTGGAAATTTTCATGTTTTCCTTTTTATATACTGGTAGCTGTATTTTATGAATGTTTTATGTTGTATATGGAATAATTTTCATTGTAATTTACTTCCTGTATTTCATTATTTTTCTTATTTCATTGTCTTTATTTTACTGCCGAATGTGTGAATACCAACAATATTTTATTATTTTACTTAAAGTAATGTTTTTACTTTAATTTGGTTATCATTTATTGTAGTTAGATATTGATAATGGGCTTGTATATTTGTTTACTTGTTAATATTTAAGCATGAACTTTCACTTCTAGGTGTCTCTGTAAAACATATATTCTCTTTTTCCTTTTTTTCCTTCTTTATTTATTATGGTCGCATAAATTTCTAGGTCATGAGCGACCACATTGTTTTTACAAAATATTAACAATATTTCAAGCAAATAATTATTTAAAAATGATATGAAAATCACATACTCTAATTACAAATATTACAAAATGAAACACAAAAAATATTAACAAATTTTATTACATTAATATGAAATAATGGTATGATTTTTAGATACCAACTATTTAACTTGACAAGAAACAAAAATAACATTTGCAATAACACCATATTCCTAGAATATTTGATTGGTATTTTAATTAATATACAGCTTTTTTTATTATTATTCTTAACAATTCATTTTTGCATAGGTTGGGAGCTACTGTACAATAATGAAACTTTGTAATTGGTCTAATTGGAATGAATAAATGAAATGAATATCAGAGTCAAAGTAACATATCCATTGTTAATTATTACTTGTATGTAGCACATAGTAAACAACCATCATATATTTTAAAAATAAATAACATCAGTCACTTTCCATATAAATGAGTTACTAAGCATAATTTAAATTGCAAGTAGTATTGATTGTATTATTCTAAACATTAACAGGCATAGATAAAATGAATTGGATATTACATAATACCAAGATGAGATTTCACATGATGTTGCATATTTTCTTTACATATATGTTTGTCTTGAAGCATCATATACGCTAAGTTATTTCTAGTAGTTTACAGATATTTATGGAGGTTGAGCTCAACAAGAAAATGAATCACATTATATAAATCACTTTTATTATTTAAAAGTTTGTATGTTGTTTGAAAGATTGTATTTTTTTTCTTAAATAATTCAAATTTGGGCAATGCACTAATATATGGATGACAGTGACAGGTAGATGACATTTTCTGAACATGTGCAGTTCAGTAGGTGGTGAACTGTTCCATTTGGTGTCCCACAATTTCTTGGTTTTGTGAAGAAGTACCTTTTTTTATATCATTATGTAAAACATTATTGATGGTCAGAGGTAAGGAGATAGCTAGTTAAGCTGCCCTGTCAACTAATGCGTTGCCTGTTATACCAATGTGTGAGGGAATCCAAACACTATTTCTTTGTTAATGTTTAACAATTCATTATACAGATGGATGTTTTTTTATTATTGGATCTAGTTTGGAGGTGCTGCAGATTCTTTCTAGTACACTTCTCAAATCAGTGTAGATTACAAATTTTGAATTTGACATATTTTCAATGTATTTTAGGGCTCTATATATGGCGTAAGCTTCACAATAATATACAGAACATTGATCACTAAGGAAGATTGTGGTTGACCATCAATTAATAAAGCACATCCAGAGTATTAGTGGTTTGGGAACCATCTGTTAAATATGCTGGTGTATTGTCTGTAAGTAGATGACAATTCATTGAAGAGAGCTAGATATATTTGTGGACATGTGTCAGTTTTCCTGTATTCATTAAGACGTGTATTAATGGTTATTTTGGAAGGAAGCCATGGAGGTCTTTTAGTATTAGTATCAGGATTTACCAGGGGAAATGTGAAGTCTATTTCATCGAGGTATTGTTTTAATAATTGATATGATGGTTTGGGGAATTTTTGTATTGAACTGAATATCTTGAGGAGAATATGTTCTTATGTGTTATACAGGAAGAACACGAGATTTTGCTGGCATAAGAGAAAGTTATTTTCAGTCTTCTAATGTGAAGGGGCTCTTCTCCGGCTTCAGCATGGATATCAGAGACCGGACTTGTCCCAAATGCTCCAATTGCCATTCGCAATTCATTAGTATGGATTGGCTTGTCTGTTTAGTATATATATTTTTTACTGATATATGATTGATCCATAATCTATTTTGGGACGAATGAGGGTTCTGTAAGTGGACAAGAGATTTTTATCTGCACCCCATGAAGTTGAAGAAATAGCTTTAATGATATTCATTCTAAGAAGGCATTCACTTTTTGATGCATTGATGTGTGGTTGCCAGTTCAGATTGTTGACAAATATCGTGCCTAGAATCTTGATTTCCTTTTCACTGTTAATTGCTTGAGAATTTATATTGAGTAAACTAAAGTTGTACGTTGATGTTCTTGTTCTTCCTGAAGATGATGCATTTTGACTTAATTTGTGAGAATTTGAAACCAACTTTGTTAGACCAGTTTTGTATTGAATCGAGGGAGATTTGTTGTTGTTGCTGAATAGTTTTAGGTTTTTTTCCACTAACTAATATGGTGATATCATCAGCGAATGTATATATTTTTAGTGGTTTCTGAATAAGTTCAGTTATATCATTTATGACAATAAGGAACAAAGTAACACTGATGACGGAGCCTTGGGGTAATCCATTACATAGTTTGTGTTTGTCAGAAAGGGTGTTATTGAACTTGACTTGGAGAAATCTTTCACGAAGAAAGTTGGTGATGATGATTAAAATATATTCGTCTATTCCCTTATCATACAGTAGTTGTAAGGTTTGTCCTTCCACAATATATCTTAGGCTTTTTCTATATTCAGACTGATTAGTGCTAGGTATTGGTTTGTTAAGAATGTGTCACATATGTTGCTGTGGATGTTGATGAGATGGTCCATAGTTGATCTATTTCTTCCAAATCCACTTTGGTATGGTGATAGTATGTCTTTGTGTTCTAAATGCCATATTAGTCTTCTGCTGATTACCTTTGCCATTAGTGTACAAAGGGTGGAAGTTAATGAGATTGGTCTGTAGTTGACAGGATTGTTTATATCTTTATTTGGTTTAGGAATTGGTAAAACTATTGCTTCTTTCCACTAGTTAGCCATTTCAAGAGCAGAATTTGAAAAGAGTATTAGATTGAATCTTCATCGCTGTTTTCACTGGAGTTTGCAAGTTCTCTGCTTTTGTCAATTTTCTTTAATGATGCTTTTATCCATAAGGAGGGGGTAAGTATCTTCTAACGTTAGTAGTAACAGTTTGATATGTGGAGTGAATTCAAGAACGGTTTCCTCAATATTTATGTAATTTTTTGTTTTTTTCAAAGAGACTCCTTAGTTGTAACCAATTCAAAACCTATTTGTTACTTGGTTGAGATAATGTTAATTTAGTGGGGCAAGTTGATTTTCTAGTCTATCAGATTCCTCTGCAACAGAAATTTCAAGTTTTGATTTTGTATTGTTTTTAAATTTGACTTAGTCAATGTGGAGTCATTAGATTGATGGGCTTAACATTTTATTGTCTCTGGTGTTTTTATATTACCACTCAGAAAAATCTGTTTTTAATCAGACCGGAACATTCATGTCAATTGACCACTATACTCGACAATACTTGGCTATTTAATACAATATTAGTCTGGCATGAATTGAAAGGGCGGTAAAAGTTGCAAAGGATGCAAAGTACATGTAATTAATAACACCATAAATCCGCACAATGCTTATTTATTGACAAATATACATTCAGAATAAAGGAACATGTTAATCATTCATGAATAACACAACGTGAATTATCAACACATATTGTAAAAAAACTTACAAGCTTTTGTACATTTGCCTGCTAAAAATTAAATGTATTAAATGCCTCAACAGAGCATTATATTTACATTGGAAAACAATATTATACATTTACTTGCAAATGGAGATTTCTACCTTGTTTACGTAATATATCTTCAACATTCATCAGTTATTTGACAGTCAGTCGTTATTCGCAAATATTCCAAACCATCATTATAAATCAATCACGTACGGATTATGAACTGCAAAAAAAAGGTGTATAGAAAAAAATGAAAAATATTTTTTTATTTCAATTATTGAAAATTTGCTTATTAAATATTCAAATTTGACACAAATACAACTAAATATTATATGAAACAAATTAAAATAAGGCCATCCTTATTCAACTTTGAAAAAATCAAGTATATTCGTATTACTCTGACCTGGAAGTAGAATTAGCCACAAGACGGTCCGACCACATGTTCAT